>JANRGW010014266.1:0-11130 GCA_024733675.1 Psilopsiagon aymara | reverse complement strand
CCCATCCCTCCAGGAGCAGAGGGAAGAAAAAAGGGGGAAGTGAGTGAACAAACTGCGTGGCTGATTTATGGCTTAAATCACGACAGATTTCAACATAGAGGATTTGTTGACACAGAATATTGATTTGACTTTTCAGGAGATTAATTCCTTTTTGAAATTTACAGACTAAAGTGATTTGCTTTTTTATCAAGATTCAGATACTGGTGGTTTTGTTGATAACTCAGTCTTTGCATATTTCCTATATTGCCTCTGAATAGTACTGCTTTTAAAGATCTTATAGGAGGACTCTGGGTCTTTAATCCAAAACCTATTTAAAGCCCATCTTTTTTCTTTTTTAATCTGTGGATGAAAAGGTGTATATCTGTAAAAATATTTTTAATCTTGACATTCCTGAATTTTGAATGCTTCACTGTCCAGTGATGATGATATTCTTTAAAGGTGATTTTTTCATCATTTGTGATTAAAACCAAGTAAATCTAAACATAAAAATATTGCAAATGCATCTAATAGAGCACAAAGGGATTTGAAAACAAGTGTAACCTGGTTTTGGAGGAAAAAGCCTAAGCAAACTCTTTCAACAGGCATCTAAGGATTTTTGGGTGGAATAACTGGAGTTATAAACCTTGGGAAAAGGCAGTTTTGGAAACATCAGTTTTAGATGTTTACTTGCAGAGGTGCAGATATCTTTTTCAAACTGTTACCCAACTTTGCAGCCATTCCAGAAAGAATTATGTATTTCTCTGTTAAATTTCTGTCCTGTCCACACTTTTTTTTTTAATCTGAACCTTTTTTTCTTTCAAGCCCAAAACCTGCAAAAGTGGCTGAGTTCCTACAGTCAATCGCTAATCCATTTAAGTTGTGATGTTCTGTTGCAGTCTCAGAATAGAGAACATAAGTGAGTAAACAAAGAATAATCATGATTGACTATAAACTAGCTTATAATGTAATAAAAAAGGAGACATAGAAAATCATTGAAGCTTTGTTTTATGTCTTGTTTAGACTCTAATTTTCAGAAGTAATCTTGGAAAATGAATCTCTTTTTTCAAGGAAGTTTGGGTTTTGTGTGTTGTTGGTTTTTGGTTTTTTTTTTGGGGTTTTTTTTCTTTTTAATAAGGTTGGTCTTAAGTATCATCTAATGTTTTATTTCCAGTAAATAGTTTTAGTATCAATGTAAAGAAATGTGTGCATATATAAAATATGATAACATATAATTAAATTATCATTAGTAATTACGTATGTGAGTATATGTGTATAAGTGGGTTTTAGGTATTCTGAACTAAATATAACTTATCCTGCCTTATGCTAAGCTTCAGCAGCAGACAGAAATTGCAAATTATTGTTCACCTACTTAACCAGTTACTGCAAGGCTCCTTATTCAAAGCAGCTGAGCAAGTTAGTACTCTTATTCCATTGCATTGTATCAAGTAAAATGTAAATTTAAGTTATCCTTGTGACAAAAAAAGCTTTATTTTGAGGAAGAATCTGTTGGCATTTTACTCATTTTACCCATGGTTGCTATGATGGCTGTGCCCTGTTTTCCCTGTGCAAATGACTGAATGGAGGGGTCCACGCTCTTCCTAAGTTACTGTCTGTGGTGGCTCACCATTCCATTCCACTCCACATGGCACATTAGCTGATCAGGGCTTTGCTGGCATGTAGCAGCTGTACGTGGCTGCCTCTAAATTATTTTTTAGTTTTGAGGATGTGGTTTCATGAGGAGTTCAGTGAATGTAAAAATGCACTGAAAAGGTGGCCATGCCCTCTCCACTATGTTTCTGTCTGTTCCTTCTGAGAATAATAGTGATTATTTTTCAGTAGGATTAGTTTTCTGACTCAGTTGAAGAGCAAACCTAATAGTAAGATAGAAGATCTTGATGCAATCTGAATGATAATATAGCTTAACGTACTGTCTTGAAAGACATGGACCAGTTGGAGTGAGTCCAGAGAAGGGCCATGAAGATGATCCGAGAGCTGGAGCACCATTCTTATGAAGACAGGCTGACAGAGTAGGGGTTGTTCAGCCTTCCAGTACCTGAAAGGGGCTTATAAGAAAGATGGGGAGACTTTTCAGTAGTGCCTGTAGCAATAGGGGTCAGTGTTTTTAACCTAAAAGGAGGTCAATTTAGACTAAATACAAAAAAGAATTTTTTCTACTTTTTTTCTTTTTTTTTTTTTTTTTTTTTTTTTTTTTTTTTACTTGAACGGTGTTGCCCAGAGAAGTTGTAGAAACATTTAAGGTCATGTTGGATGGGGCTTTGAGCAGCCTCGTCTAGCGGAAAGTGTCACTTCCCATGACATTGGGGTTGGACCTAGGTGATCTTAAAGGTTCCTTCTAATGCAAACCATTCTATGTTTCTGTGAAAGAGGATGGTCTTCTGTACTGCTTCAGAAGTTTTCAACACCCATTTGTCTTTATGATGAAACTACAATTTGATTGTAGTAGTGTATTTTTTCAGATTATTAGCACTGTCAAACAGTCAATGATTAAAATAATCTGGAGTTTTAACTTTATGCTACTCTGCTTTTAAAGTGATTAATTTAATTTCCTCATCGTAACTTGTTTCCTATATTTAATTCTGTTGGCATGTATTATTGCATTTCAAATTCCATTAAAATTGTGATTATAAAAGAGGGTAGGGCTTTTATACTCGAGAGGCAATTTAATAACTTCCAGATGTAATTACAGTACCTCTTGATGATCAAGTAATCCTGATGATTAAAACCACCACTTGACAAGAATTTTCTTATTCTCACTTACAACATCCAGCAGAAGCAAAAGACAGCAAGTAAAACAGAAATCTTGTGACATGTAAGTAGATGCACTTAAAAATTTCAGCATGGAAAGAACTGTTTTTATTCACAAGCAAAGAAATGTTTTTCTCAATGTTGTTCATTACTTAGGGTGAAAATTTCCATTCCTTAATATTTAATAGAATTTGCTTTGTATGTGGTAGAAACAGGATCAAACTCGATTATTTTTTCTTTAAAGTCGTCTTTCTGTCTCCCATGGCAAGGAGTTGGAACCAGATGATCTTTGAGGTCCCTTCCAACCCAAATCATTCTGTGATTGCTCTGGCATGGAAATGACGTTCTAAAACAATAGTATATAAGGTGCAAATACAAAAGAGAGGTCTCTATTTGCATCCTATCAAAAGAATTAACAGAATTTTGTATTCGGGTTTTCTGAACATCTTAGAGTTATCAGATACTCATACTGTTTAGAATATAATAAAGAAAAACAAGCAACAAAGCTTACCTCTGAGTAATCTTTGTTTGGTAGTACCTCCTGAATTCTTATTTGTATGGGCTAATAAATAGTGCTACACTTTAAATGTTTTGTGTGCAAATGTCTCATGTTGTGTACAGAAGACAAGAAAATGGAAATGGGCTTTGAATAGAGTACGTAGAGAGCTAGTTAGTCATTTGTAAGCACAGTAACCATCAGTCAACACGGAGATTTTAACGTCTGTGTTTATACTCACAAATTATCCAAGTATATATTAGGATCTAGGTTTTAAGGCTCTAATCCTCAGCAATTTTGGTATGTCCCTAAACAGAAAGCACTGTGGTATGTCAGAGCATAATGACAGGCAAATATAATTTATAGCCTTTAAAGACAGTGGCTACAGATCAGTTAATCTCTCACAGGTGAAAGTTGGAAGTGTCATTTTATGATCATTATGAATAAATGCTTCAGAATACACTTGAGCTGAAAAATGGTGCATAAAATACCAGTCACATGGTTTATTAAAAAAAAAAATGCCCTTCTGTTTTTCATATATTACAAGCCCTGTATTGCTAGAAAATCATCTCATTTATGTTTGCTTCATCTCCTCCATTTGCTTTTAAGTAGGCAGAATAATTAGAATGGCATGCCTTTCAGTTCACAATTGGAAGGAATAACCCACTGGAAAGAGAAAGCCTGCATAGTCTCACCCGACTAATGCAGTGTGCTGAAAAAAACACTTATAGCTGCAGTCCAATTTAAAAATTGTAGCAGCTCAGTGTAGACCACTGTTTTTCTATAATGAAAATACTATCAAGTTGAAATAATATCTAAGCTGGGTTTTCAGTAAGTAGACAGTACTAGGCAGGTAATTGTTTTTAGATTAGTAGGCTGAGTAATCAGTTTTACTACTTAGTACTCATGTGGATAGACAAACGGGTCAAGAGTACAGACCAGGACCACAGGGATGAGCAAGATCACCTCTTGGTGGCAAAATGTCTCAAGCTTCCTAGGAGTTCTCACCCTGGTTCATATTTAGCAATACTGATGTCAGTGTGGGTTTCCATGAATAAAGATTTGTACATGTAGCAGTAGAAAAACTTGTATCCTTAATTGTCTTTGTCTGAAGTCCAAATGAGTTTGGCAATCTCCTTTCATTCCTGCCTTTCCAATATCCTATTTTCTGCCTTCAAATTAGGGCATACCACCAGCACTGGTATAATACTAGTACTGTCTGAGATAGGTAATTTAAAATGCCAGGATTTAAGTATGTTGTGCTCATTTTGGAGTATGAACAAGGTGAAACAGGATGTTATTAATGGGTCTTCTCAGTTGAATCATGGGTGGTTGTTAAAGTACATGGAAGCTCTGGTGGTAGGTTTTTAAGAGGGCAGGAGATTTCTTGCTGCCCCTCTCTAGCTTTTACCAAATTTGTTCCTTCATTTTCTTGCTCCCAAAATCTGGGTTATTGATTACTTGTAACAAGTATGTAGGAACAAATACATAAACAGAAACTGCTGAAAACTGGCAGTACGTTGCCAGTTTGTGAATATCGGAATACCAAGAAGTACTTGTGTGGTAGATCCAGCTGTTTTCAACACTGTACTTTGAAACAGCAGAGTGAAATTACTCTTTACAGACTATAATGAAGGCGCACAGCTTTTCTAGTGCAGTGAGTCATCAGTAGAGATTTAGCCTTTAGTGCAGTTCCTCAAAAACTTATGCGCAGGTGTAAGCCTGTAATCACATGGGAACTTGAAAGCATCCTTTAATATTTGCATAACTATATCTCCTCAAAACTAGAAGTGGTTTAATGTCTTGGATATCACCATCTCAGACAAATTGTGAAGTGGGGGAGAGAAGGTCATGAAAGGAAATGGGGTGCTTATGCATAGCTCCTGAGATCAGAGGAGATTGTACTATGATGTGATCTGTGACTTCTGAGGAGGGATACGAAGTCTCTTGTGTATGCAGTAACCTTGGTCAGCAGAATTCAGTGTGTGCAGTCTGGCAGCTTCAAATGATTTATTCTTGGTAGCATTTCATCACTCTCATATATTTGAGATGATATATTTATATATATATATATATTTCTTTTATATTTGAAAACTGTGGCCTAATTGTCACTGAAGAATGTTTGAAGGCCTGACTTCTGAACAGGAGATTTATGTTAGGTAGTACTTATTTATGTTCACATGCATATGTGTACACACACAGCAAGGTGTGGAATAAGATTTGCAAGGATGCCAAAATTTGGTTTTGGATAAAGGGAACATCTGTTGATCTTATTTAGATTTAAAACCTTTAAAATCTTTATGTGGAAATTTAGGGTGGAGATTACTGTTGTGACTCTGAAAATATCAGTCGTTCAAAATGGAAACATCCCTTGGTCGGTGGCAAAATTCATGGGATGATATTCTGAAAGGGAGCTTGGAAGCTTTGGAAACAATATTTGCTGCTCTAAATCCATTGTGTGGCCAAAGACGGGACAGAAGATGGCAGGCACTAAGGCAGCTGTATAACAAAGGTATGTGGCTTTATTGGAAGTCCCCTGGAAGCTTATGCAAACATTTTTAATATTGATTATTTGGGGAATTCTTAAGGGAAGAAGAAAGGAATCCTCCCTTAAGAAGGTTAAGGAAATCATTAGAATTATTCTGAAATGTATTAGTTTGTTGTGCTTTATGTATGCTGGATTTGTTCTATGTTTCCCATGTGGGGCTGCTATCCTCTTTCTTGCCTGCAGTTACATGGAAAGAAGAGTTCTTCTACGCTGCAAAAGGCTTGAGCAGCACCATCACTGAGGCCAGACTAATTTGGAGGTAGTATGCACTGTCTGCTTGTGTTGAGATTAAATTGAATTGTATGCTGTCCTGGTTTTGGCTGACATAGAGTTAATTTTCTTCCTAGCAGCTGGTGCAGTGCTGTGTTTTGACTTTAGTCTGAGAACAATGCTGATAAAAACCCCAGTGTTCTAGTTGCTCAGTAGCACTTGACCTGGTCAAAGACTTTTCAGTCTCTCATGCTCTTCCAGGGAGGAGGGACACAAGAAGCCGGGAGGAAGCAGAGACAGAACACCTGACCCAAAGTAGCCAAAGGAGTATTCCTTACCACAGCACATCATGCCCAGTATATAAACTGAGGGCAGTTAGCTGGAAGGCCCAGATTGCTTCTTGGGTCGGATTGGGTATTGGTCAGCAGTAGTGAGCAGTTGTGTTGTGCATCACTGGTGTTTATTGTTGTTTTTTTTTTTTCTTTTTTTTCCCCTTTTGGTTTTATACTCTCACCCCTTGTTTCAGTTATCACTGGTAGTAGTAGTAGTATTGTATTGTACATCAGTCATTAAACTGTTCTTATCTCAACCTAAGAGTTTACATTCTTTTGATTTTCTTCCCTATCCTTCCTGGTACAAGGCAGGATAGAGGAGTGAGCCTGTGACTGTGTGGTGCTGAGTTACTGGCTGGGTTTAAGACCATTCTCAGAAGTGGATGATAGTTACTTAGGTTAACTTTGTAACAAATGCCCATTTCTTTCTAGGTGGAAGATGTAGAACGTGTAAATGTGAGATTACCTGAATGACAGGTACCCAAACTCCTGGCTGGAGCTCCACCAGTTTGTGGTTGAAGGTCTGGTTTGGTGCTGCAGAGCAATGTGATGTTGTCTTAGTTCTATTCTGAAAATTGTTCACATATGGTTAATTTTAATTCTGAAATAATTAAAGAGAAAGAACACTGATAAGAAAAGGTATTAAACTGTAAGAGAAAAAGCAGATAATTACAAGTTGATGACTGTCATGGGTTCAGCAGTAGCAGTCATTATTTCTCCTTAGTAGCTGGTACAGTGCTGTATTTTTGACTTTTTGGCCTGGGAACAGCGCTGATAACACTGATGTTTTCAGTTATTGCTTAGTGATGTTTTGGTCTGATCAAGGACTTTCTAAGTGTCATGCTCTGCCAGGAAAGAGCGGGGAATGAGTGAACAAACTGCATGATTTATGGCTTGAACCACAACAATGATTTAGCAAGGTGGAGGATTATCCTATTCTGGTCACTACACCTGGGTATGTCTTATGTGTATTCACAAGTATATAATTGCTGTGTACTTCTGAACTTTGTATATCCTGCTTTTTGGATTCTCTTGGCATCTAGTAGAAGCTACTGAACAAGTGACCCAGAGGAGAATTACAGTGCTAGCAGTTGAAGCAGGCTCTGTGGAAGTAATCTATGTGCAAATGAGCACAGGCAAGAATTTGTATAAATAGAAACAAGTTAAAAACTAGTTATAAAAGCAAAAAAATGGCACCAAACAAAACCATGCCAAAAGAACCCAAAACCAAAAAACAACCCCCAAAACCCCCAGCAGCCCCCAAACAAAATGTCCCAAAAGCTAAGCAGTAAAACCGCCCACCTTGGGCAATCTTCTAGGATGAAATTGGGCCCATAGCTTCTTAGGTCTTCTTAAATACCAGTTTAACCAGGCTTACTGTTTTCTTCTTCTAGCTCTCTTACTCAACTTCTGGAGTGCCTCAGTTGGAGTCATGTATAAGTGTGTGAATGCGCTGACCTAGAGTGAAGTGAGAGATCAAGCAAGGAAGCATTAATGCATGTGGTCTCCAGAGCCAGAGAAGCCAAAAAGAACCATGAGAGTCAGGTGTAGAGGTAAGAAGTAGTTTAAACAGACCAGGTATTTTTTGCTTTGACATATAGCTCTCTGGAGTGACAGTTGTGGGAATTTCTAAACGCAGAAACTACATCTGATTGTAGATATGGCCCTCTGGGAAATAAGATTTTATTCATTGTTATTACTATTATTCCTCAGTGTGGAAGAAATATTATGTTGTTATTTTTATCATTATTCTGTTTAGAAATAAGATTATGCTAAGTAATATGCCTGACTCAAACTCTAATTTTGCTTTCTGCTGCAAAGGAGCTGGGTTTGCATATTAGCTTTCTGCTTGAACTACGGGGAATAATATAGAAGAAAATATACTAGGTGTACTACATGAAGTATTTACTGCTGTATATAGAAAAGAATGGAACTATAACTTCAAATGATGAGACAAACTGGATTAAAGAAAAATAATTTTTTCAAATATGTATGGAAATGTAATGTTCCTATTGTATTCAGCAATTAAGTACAAAAGCAAGTAGCTTTGAGGGAGAACCTAACCATCAGAGAGATGTAGATATTAACGTCTAGTGGAAAACAATGAAAATCAGCTACTTTTTCTATCTGTCTTAAATACATTTTGAGTTTTTGTGCAATATTGAAGACTTAGACTTGCTATCTTATTATCTTATGATAATACTCTAAGAAGATGCAGTATGTACCGTATGTCAGCATCCTTTCCTAAAAAGCATTTCTGCTCCTTCTTTATTTCTTCTACTGTTACTTACTCTTTGGGAAGATAGATGGTAGTTAACCAGGAGCACAGTTAACACTTCTCTGGCATGACTGCAAGACATGCCAGTTTGGAGTTTGTTAAGAATGGTTGGTACTCTGATGGCTTTGAGAAATGTATTAAAACTTTACTCAAAAGTTTGTTAGACAAAATCATCATATTTTAGATTTATTCACTTTTGTAAATGAAGTGAAAGTAAAGGAATAAGGTCGTGCTTAGTCAGTTTGCAAATAGTGTCATTTATAGCAGTGAGACTTGTAGATTAATCTTTGACAGGTAAAGCTAAACCAAAGTTGAGGGAAAACCCTCCACAATAAAATGCTCCTGTCCACAGAAGATATCTGTAGATGTAAAGTGAGCAAAAGATCAAAGGGACAATGCACAGCAGAAAGAAAAGAAATAAAGGCCTTAAGTGAGAAGACAGGGATATATCTGAAAAGCACAGATTGTTGTGCTGTAATTAACAGAACAGTAAAAGGAAAGTAGAATTTGGCACCTTGCACAGGTGCAAGGAGATGATAGAATAATTAAGAAAATAAAATAAAGAGAAGCTAGCAGATATTAAACAAGCCACTCCTGGCTAATATGCAGAAGAGGAGCTGCACACTATGTAAGCATATGATGGAGCTGTACAGCTAACAACGAAACATAATCCTATGTATAATAATCTCAGTTACTTTCCAGAGGACAATGATGTCTTGAGGAGTTATTAGAGAAATAATTTTTAAGGCTAACTGTAAATGTTTTAGATTTCTATGGTTTAGGATACCTGTAAAATGGCTCTCGTTGCAGTGATAAAATCTTTGGACTTCATCAGAGCAGGTGAATTTCTGATTAAATGGCTTAAAAAACATTTTTTTTGTTAATAGGAAGTTTAAACCATAAAGAGTTTGAAAAAACTAGAGATATGCTTTTCCAATAAAAGTTTTTAATCCAACTGAAGTAATTTCTCCCTCCCTCCCCTTAGCAGTCCCAATTCATGTTAGTTTTTGTTGTGTCAGCTGCTTAATGCGTGATTTCTGTGTCTTTCTTCTTTAATCTTGTTTACTATGCTATTAATACCTTGTTATGCAAGCTCATCTATAAGTTTAAGTGAACTTTTGTGCATATCAGTTTTACTGTGCTACCTCCAGTGACCTAAATAGATGGCCATTGTGGTGTGTTTGGGTGGACTGTTGAAGAAAGATCAGCAGTTATTTGATGGTGCCCTGTTGCTTAAAAAAAGCCTTCTTCTGTCCCTCCTTTTATTCTGATGGATAATTTTAAGGAATATATGAAGCCTTATTTCCTTGGTTTAGTGTTAGGTATTAGTGTAGAAGTCTGTAATACTATCGCTAGGTACTAGCTTCACTTAAAAGTGAGTGAAATATGGCCTTTTCAACCCTGAAAATTATTTTATGCTGGCAAACTGGATAACTGAAAGCAATAACTCTTACTATCATGAATAAGAAATTGTAACCATTGAGGTATGGGGAGCACACTGGGTGACTGCTTCACTGCTGTGAAAATGCAAGAGGGAGGAAATGAAATGAAGTACTTGTGAAGAGCTGGGTGCAGATATCCACTTACATGAATTATTCCAGAACCTTGTTCACTATAACCCAAGCCAAGAGAATCTGTAGTCATTTAATTTATGCCAGATACACAGCTGCTTTTCCTATGGACTGTAACTGCCTTGTAGCATGTTGTGCTTATTTTCCAAAATAAGTAGTTCAGTTTTCCTTTCTCAGTGTCTTTACCATAAAGAAGATGAGATTTAGGCATGAGAAACAGTCCATTAATGACTCCCATGTAGGCCATGAAGAAGATCTAGCAAAAGAAGGATCCACTAGAAGATTAGTTTCTCATAGATGACTGTGAAGAAAATCTGTGGAGTAATAGTGTGTCTTTTCTCTTCAAGAGCTAATAGTGGATTCACAAGGGTGATAATGCAGGAATACAAGTCTGTCTAGTACCTGTTTGAGCCAAATTATACTGCAGCCTTGAATGCCCTCAAGATATAGTTGTAGTGACAGAAGGTTGGTTAACTAAATGCTTTTTAAGTATTTCTGCTCACTTCCATGTGGTGCTATTGCCATGATTTTTATCATCTTCCTGAAACTGCTGCCTTCTGTGCTTGGCCAATAGCCTATGTATTTGTTAAGATGCCATTGCTTGATTGCTTATATGAATTAAGCTTATTCTAAGAGCGCCTAGATTGTTCAGTGCTGGCAGCTGAAACTGTCAACTTTTGATGGCCTTTACTTGGTTTTATAGAGATCAATTTATTACCTGTTCAGAGACTGAGATGTTTCCAGGTAGCTTTTGTTGCCAAGCCTCAGTGTTTGGATTTGGTCATTTGTTGTGTTATTTTTTGTTTGGGTTTGGTTTTGGGTTTTATTATTATTATTATTTATCTTGGGGGGTTTGGGTAAGTTTTTTTGTTTTGTGGGGTTTTTTTCTGTTTTGTTTTTTTTTTTTTTTTTTTTTTTCCAGTTCTCTGCTTCTCTAATTCAGAATGCAC
>JANRGW010014265.1:0-11720 GCA_024733675.1 Psilopsiagon aymara | reverse complement strand
CGTGGAGACCTCATAGCAGCCTTCCAGTATCTGAAGGGGGCCTATAGGGATGCTGGGAAGGGACTCTTCATTAGGGATTGTAGTGATAGGACAAGGGGTAATGTGTTCAAACTTAAACAGGGGAAGTTTGGATTGGCTATGAGGAAGAAGTTCTTTACTGTAAGTGTGGTGAGGCACTGGAATGGGTTGCGCAGGGAATTTGTGAATGCTCCATCCCTGGCAGTGTTCAAGGCCAGGTTGGACGTAGCCTTGGGTGATATGGTTTAGTGTGAGGTGTCCCTGCCCATGGCAGGGGGGCTGGAACTAGATGATCTTAATGTCCTTTCCAACACTGACTATTCTATGATTCTGTGAAATACCTCTTTCTTGTGGCCAGGGTTTGCTTTTGTCAGCAGGTAAGTTTTTCTAAAATATCCAAAGCACCCATTTAGAAGGAACATGACACACATCACATATCTTCTAGAGAGCTCCTGTGCTTCTGGAAAGGCTTTGTCCATAGCCTTGCCCTTCAAAGCATCTTGTACGAAACAAAGATGTATCAACATAACTGATATCTGAAACCCTCGTGTGCCTTTCCCTGTTACCACATAGATTTTCTCCAGTGTTTTATCACTGTGCAGGTACAAGTAGGTGTGTAGTGATTTAGTACTTCCCTGAAACAACAATGGTCCCATTAACCTAGAGAGATCATTTTATGAGCAACTTCTCTTTCTGACCTGTTTGCTGCCAGGCCTGGAATGACCCAGACTGATGGTGCAGGTGAGGAGAGCTGCCCACCTTTAGCTCCTGACTGCCCCTGCCCACCAGCTGCAATTTCTTCTGCCTGGGACATATCTGCATCAGTCTCCTGCTGAAGATACTTGGCTTGGAAGACAGTAAATCATCTGGGGAGGACATGGAAGTGCCTTGGGGGAGCTTAAGAGTGGGGAGGAGAAATATTTATAAGGAATTAAGTGGATATGGTAACATCTCCCTTGGAGCAGGGGAATAGGGAGCCCTAAAAGTCATTGAAAGTCAAAGACTCAATTTTTCTGTGGTTCCATGATAACTAAAGATTGTCTCAGTGAGAATTGTTTTTCTTCACCTGAGTAAGAGCTAGATTATGTCAACTTTCATAGCATAATAATTCACTCTACATTGCCTTTAGCAAGACTAGGGGAAGTACAAGCTACCATTCAGTCTTAAAGCCATAGTGCTGTACTTCAATAGCTGCAGACTGTTATTCTGGGATACCAAGTATCCCCTTTTAAAATGGATTTTGGAAGTGTTGTTTAAGTACCCAGAATGAAATATTTCTCAACTTTACTTTCTGCCCTCCACTTATGTGGTTTCATTCCAGACATTCTTTTGCTCGCAAGGCCATCAATAGGCAAAACTCTTTACTTTTTCCTGTGTAATCAATCAATCCACAAATGGGAAACAACAGCATGTGTTTTGGTCACAATCTTCCCTTGGATATATTTTTGCAGCACTTCAGTTCATGTCTCAGCCTGCTATTGGCAAGGAAAATATTGCTATTTCAACTGGGCAAAATCATCAGCTGATATAAATTGGCTTGGGGGTATGCAGATGCCCAGCAGTGGTGAGAATTTTCTATCTGTGTGTGCTTTATTTATAAGTGAAATTCACAATGGATCTCTGATGAAAAGTGCTAGTAACCCTGCAAACTCAGAGTGCTGCCTGAGCAAAACTGGGCAAGGCTTTCTTTTAAGAAGTGCTTGTGCTGATCTGGCAGAATTGGACCAGCAAATTGTAGTGATGAACTGGGCAAAAATGACCTGGAAAATCCCTGCTTCATGTACAGTGCTGACTGCTGAGCAATGACTGCTGTTCTTTGCTTTTTCCTTTGTTCTGGCCTGTGATAGATATGCTAGCACTGAGTTAATTCAGAGCTGGGATAGGCATAGGGGAAACCACAACATTTTAAACTCCCCCCCCCCCCCTTTTTTTTTTATCCAGAAGAGAAAACAATCTTCTAAACCATTTTTTGTTGTGGGGAGGAAGAAACAAGATTAGAAACTGAAGCTAAGTCATACTTTCTCAAGTCCTTGTGCATCTCCACACAGCCATGTGTGGGCACTTGAAGCTGCTCTGCAGTGACTCAGCCATGTGCATAAGAATAATTAGATTCATTTGAAACTCAGGAACTAACAATTTCGAGGATTCTTTCAAACTCTTTCCAGTTCTAAACTCCACGTTTTCATCTCCTTCTGTACTCTGTCTGGACTTCTAGCATCTTTTAACACCTAAACCTCAGAGCAAAATATCTGCAAAACCTGCTGGTTTTTATATCAAAATCTTGGAAGCCACCAGAATTTGCATGCTTACCCCACTCCTCCCATCTTACTTTGGTCAAATTAATCCAAATTTCAATGAATTTAAGGACCAGACTACACGTACACCTTTCCATGACTGTAGTCCGGACAATTATGCTGTCAAAATAATAATTAAAGCTATTAAAATGAAGGAAAAAAAGAAAATTAGTTTGTTCAACTGGAACAACTGCATGTGGGCAAGGTGCTTGAGCACCTTTTCCATAATAAAAACTGGATCTCCTGAGTAAGCAGCCATGCTCTTACACAAAATCTGAACTGTTTATTCATGGGTGGTTCCCAAAGATTCAGCTCACCTGGTATGTGAAAGCAATAGATGTATTTGTTACCTTGTTACTGTGTAGATTTTCTCCATTGTTTTATCACTATGCTGATACAGATGGGTGCGTAGTGTTTTAGTACTTGCTTGTCTCTATTTGTAATACTCCCACAAAGTCCCTTGTCTTTATTGAACAGCTTTATCTTTTTCAAATAGGAAACATGAGTTTCTTACAGAGCGTACAGTTGGACTTGTCACAAGAAGTTACTGAATAACTGTGGGGAGACCTGTGTTCCTTGTGCCATTGTATCAAACCTAAACACAGTACAAAGAGAGCTGCTTTTTCTCTTCCTGATTCAAAGATCTAAGAGAGATGAAATAGCAGTGTGGTTTAATCTTCTTTTCCCTTTGGAAAGTTACAATATTTTCAGTTCCCATAATTTTCTTTCAGGGAAATATTCCAAACTTCTCCTACGTGCAAAGTATTTGGTGTTACAATGATTACAAATGCTCATAATACTCATTATCTGCACTCATTGTGTAGAAGTGATGCTATTTTAAATCATTAAATGAGCTGAACTATGTAATACATACTTTGGCAACTTTCACTTACGGACTACAAGGTATATTTGATTAGCTCATTTCACATGGAAGATAAATGGCAGTATATACATATACTCCCATCACATATAGCTGTTACAGTGAGCTCGATCATTTTATATAGTGTGTGCAGCTGCAAGCCAGTTGTGCCACATGGTAAGAGATACCACTCCTGCTATGAATGATAACCCAGACCATCACAAATATGACTACTCAATTGTGAGTTTATGTTTAATGAGATATATTTCCACCTTTGGACAAAGAACAATTTTTTAGAACTTGCTCCTCTGGATTTGCTTAATTTTGAAGCAATAATCTAAGAGGATAATCAGAACAGCACCCAAGAGATGTTGGAGGCTTGAGGGCAGGGAGTGGAAAGTTTAAATAAGAAAATATTTTTATTTTTTATTATGCAACATTTGGTAGTTTCTTCACTCATACATATTCTTTTTAGGAGACAACTTTTATTTTCAAGTGTTTAGAACCTGAAGCTTTCTGTAGATGTTCTTAAATGCACGACCTACTCTTAATGAAGGAAAATAACATAGAAGATGAAAAAAATGCCCTTAGTCTAAAAATAAGCTTCAAATCAGCCTGAAACTGCTGCACCTAGTTTGGATTTCAAGACCATGAGCACTAATGCAGCAGGTAAAGAACATTACAGAGTGACAGTCTAATTCATTTTGGTTTTGGAAAGCCAAACTGGAAACAACAGAGCCTTATCTTAAATATCTATCTATGATGCTCATCTTTAACTGCTCTTCTGAAATCAGGCATATGCTAGCTACTCATGTGGCCCACTCTTCCCAACACCTTCCCTATCTGTGAGAGTCTAGGGGAGTTCTTGTCTTGCAGCCAAACATTGTAGTCTGGCCAGGCAGTGTCATCTAAGGGAGAAAAATGTGATGTGGTTGCTCTGGTGTAACCATTAGTATAGCTGCTGGTAAAAAAGGGAAAGAAATAATGTTGCTGAGATGCAAAGCTTAAAAGCTTATGTTTTCATGTATTTGTAATAATACCAACTCTATTAAATTATCTGAAATGATAAGGATTTTTTTAACCTCTGTGTACAATGCTGTTCCAACTGGGTATTTTGGTAAGCTGCCTTTATGTAGATATCTGTACAACATAATGCTTCACTAAGAAAGAAAATGTTTGGGATTATCCCAAAATAGTGAAGAGGCATCATCTGAATTACAGTAGTATAAGTTACTGATTATTGGACTAATTAATCTGCTCAGGGAGATGGAGTAGGTTGCCAGAGAAGCACCAGAGAGACAGTGAAAGGATTTATAAGCACTTGCTAAACTTGAGAGACCAGGGAAGCATGAAGGGTGGAGGCTTTCTGTTTTCTCCTATTAATTTTCTCTCTCAATTTGTAGACTTAGCAGTTTTTGGCACTTCTCCCTTTGTAATATTACTAGGATCCTCTGCAGGTTGACACTGCTGTCATATTATAAGTACAGAGTCTCTACTGTGCACATTCACTGTACTCGGCAGTGTTCCTGACCAGCCATTCTTTTTAAGAACCTATTGAGTGTACTCTAATAAAATTACATACATTTTTCTTTTTACTTACCAAATTCCCACTTTCCCTTCTTCTCCAGTTACTACTATCTCAAAGGTAAATGTCTCTGGGATTTTATTTGTTTGTTTTAAGGTTTTCTTCTTTCTCTCTCTGTCTCTTTTTTTTTCCTTCTTCAAAATCTCAATGGAGAGAACATGACTTCTTTCATTTTGGGAAACAAAAATCCGGATTAATCTGTTATTTCCCTCATAGAGTAAAAGAAATCATTAAAATCACATGCTCCAATAATCTCTCTACTTTGTGCTTATCCGAGTACTTTTTCACATATTAAGACAAAAGAATATGTAACTTAATCCTGTTCTCTCAATTTAATTGAGAGAAGTTTTGGTTTGAGTGGTAATAGTTAAAGAGCAAGGTCATTGCAAAGCAAGGATCAGGTTCTGCTAATTACATCACCACTGATGTTAGTGTGGGAGAGGATAAGTTCAAAACAGCATCAAGAGGTATTTTTGCAAATCACCATTTTCTCTGATTTTCTTTTTGACTAGGAAGAGATACTGCTGTGAACAAACAGGCAGACAGAGAAGATGGAGGAGGAAAAAGTGCTTGAAGGAGATGACAGACAATCATTGTGATTTCCTCTTACAGGACACACTTTGGATCCTTGTTATTGTGAAAAGCCAATTTAAAGCCAGTAGAGTAGCTACCCAAGCACAGAAAGAGATTTAAATTCCCATGAAGAAAGCTCAGATCCCTCATCAATTCCCCTAGGTTTATAAACATTTGCTAAATGTTTCTGAATCCTTTATTTGCTTGGAAAAAGAAAATAGATCAAACAAGTCAACCCTAAATGTGCATCCCCTAGAGATAATAATACGTTGGCAAATAACAGAAGAGATAGACAAATAATTCCATTCCAAATTTCTGCTTGGTATTCCTTGGGGATTCTCTATAGGTAACGAATAATGAGAAAGAGATATTTTTATACCCAAATGAGGAAAAATTGTTTCTGCACCTATAAATGCTCTCAGTATATTACATTTTTCTTTAGTTCATGTGTTGGACATGTTTTCATTTTTCACATACAGATCACTGTGTAAATATGGCCTTTCTTTTTCATTGCTACCTTTCTCTCTCTCTCACTTTCCTTTCTATTTTCTTTCTGCCACTAGACTATGGAATATTCCAGGTGTGGAAAAAAATTCATAACTCCGCTGTCACTTGAAATAAACACTGCTTCACATCTGCATCTGTAAACACGTGGAGAAAGCTTCTTGTGAAAATAACTGGTAAGAAATATTTGAGTCCTTCTTTTGTAAGCATCATGAGGTAAGAACATGATGCATTGTGGAAAGCCAAGGTATTTCAGGGAAGCAGTGTTTGGATGCCAAACTCTGTATCAAAACACAACTGCCCTAGCAGCTAATAATGACTGCCACAGCTCCAGTGAGGGCAATGTCCTTGTCCCCAGGCACTTGCCATTTTTGTGTAGCCTAGGAAACAGCAAGTCTAAAGCAGCTATGGGCAGCATATTTGGTAGTGCATTGATTCAAATGCAGTTGTTTCTGAAGATGGGGGCAATAGGCTTCTTAGTCCCTACAGTCAATCTGTGCCTGGATCTGAAAGATATGACATTCCATGCATACTCTGATGGTCTAGTAACTGTGAAATCTCCAGGTGATAAATGTAAATTGTGGTAAATTTTGTCCTGATCCTTCTAGTCTGTATATCCTATGTTCCAAACTCTTTGAGAAGCTCAGACTTCCTCCTACACCTTCTTGGGCGCTATAGTTCCATCTCCATCATTTAAACATCAAGAACCCTCTTAACAGCTTCAATGGGAGAACAGCAAGAAAGTAAAGAGGCTGTTTGAAAATTCAGGGACCATAAAAAATTACTTGAATGCATTTTCTTAAAAAATCAGAAACTTCTTTTTTTTTCATTCAATTCCTGTTATTCAATTTCATATTGAACTGAATGCATCTTCAGTTGCATTGGACCAATACAGCTCATTAGACTTCAGAGCTTCAGTAGTCCTAAAACTTCTTAAGATTTTTCTCTCAATTTTTATATATAATGAGACTGTCAAAAAATTAACAGAGTGCCTGGAAACAAGAGCTGTCCTCTGTAGGACTTAGCTTAGCTTGCCACACTGTATATGTAGTCCATTTATTTAAACTGCTAGATTATTTAGGGAGGAATTTATTACTGTTTTCAAGTTGCTTCAAAAAGGCAAACCAAGGAGAAAGTGTTGCAATTACTAATCAACAGAATGGTCATAGTACAAATCTCAAAGTCTGAGATAAACTATGATTAGCTGTGAGCTCGTATTTAAGATGAATATTTGATGTACTGTAACTTGGAGGATTCATTGATGCAGCTTGAGTGCTGTGTTCTGATACCAGTCATATACATAATGTGAAAGTATTTATAATAAAGGTGAATGTTGAAAAGTGGATTTCCATGATTTCCATGTTTACTCATACAAGGCTGGAAGGAAAAGTAAGTTTATAAAGCTGAACTGAAGCAAAGCTGAAGTATTCTATTAGATGTCAACAGAAAAATTGATTTTTTCTTCTATGGAAATATGAACATTTAGAAATTTCAAAACTGTTTCTATTTTAAAATTTCTAACAGAACCCAAATTTATGAAAGTTGTAATTCTGAAAAAAAAAAAAAAATAATTTAAAACTATTTAAACCATTAGAAGACTGTAAATGCATACAATAGCAGGTTTGCATTCTGTGTTTGTAGATGTATATAGGATTTGCAATGAATGTTCTGAATATTTGTATAAAACTGTTAACATAACTTCAAAATCATGAAAATGAAACGACATTTATCAGCCCTAAAGTTATGTATTAGACCTGAAACTACCTGGTTTTATGTTCCTCTTAGGAGGAAATTAATGGTTTTGAAATGTTTCAGTTTTGGCAAGAGTGCATCTAAAGCAGAGGTAAATACTCTTCTGGCCTTTCAGAGCGGCCTTAAAGATCTTATATTTCTCTGTTGAGAGGAGAAAGTGTAAAAAACCTAAAGAGCACATGTCAGAACAAGAACTGAAGTTTGGCAGGAGAAGTGCTGAACTTCACACAATACCTCCCAGGGATCGGCTGGGAGCCCACTAAAGTCAATGGGGATTTTTGACTGGCTTCAATATGTATTGGATCAAGCCCAAAAGTGCTCTATTCAGCAAAACACTGAGATGGATATTACTTCAGGCATGAGCTTAATGAGACTTCTGCAGGTATTTAAAAGTCATGTACACTTGCATTTTTTTGAAAGCACACTTGAATTTCTTGAATTCATTAAGATCTACTAAATTGTTGCAATGTGATAAGAAAAAGCCTTGAAGCAGTGGTCTTTAGTTGTCTAAATACACAAAGAAGTGAAAGTCTGAGAGGAGGTGCTGGGCTACATTTCTCAAAGGAGCCACAAAAAAGACAACTATTCCAGAACTGGAAGTTAGAGAAACCAGACATTATAACCAGGGGATTTTCCAAGTTTTAAATACGAGCCCAAATTTGCACTATAGTAGAACAGAAGGTTCAAAGCAAAGGTCGTGTAAATTGGCATATCAATCACTCAGAAGGGAAAAGAAACATGAAACAACATTTAATAGAAATTTTTGTTTCTGGATTCTAGTCACTCCTGTGCCAGTGTCCTCTTCACCTACAGTAAGAGGTATTTGTAAGTGAGAAATAAATTATGGGGTTTTATTTTAAAAAAAGGAGTAGAAGAAATGCTTAAATACCAATAGAATTTAAAATGCAGCCCTACAGATTTCACCATGTAGGAGACATTGAAATAAGATTGAAATTTTCAAGGAGAATATTGCCTTTTTTACATTAAAAAATATATATTTGGGGGGGCATGGGGGAAGAGGAAAGCATATATGAAGTTGGTAATAAGTCAGAACGAGTTAGAATCTAAATCTCAAATGTAAGAATTCAAAACTTAAACCTTTCAGTATACAGACTGAAATCTGAGGCCTGAAGACACCATTTGAGTAAGTTTGTATTTCCATTTACCACTAGGAGTCATAATCTAAATGCAAAGGACATTCTTCATTAGCTTTTAGCAAGGGTCATCCTTTCATGTCTTTCAGTAAATTGGGACACCTAAGTCGGTATATTATACTTCTGTTGTTGTTTTAGCCATTTTGCAATGATTCAGTTATGTGAACCTGACTTACCCTTCACAGACGTGTTTGCCACACAGTGAAAACTTAATCAGAAATATGTGCCAGGTTCTCTTAACACCACATTAGAGAGTCCTGTAAGTGTGGTCATCACATTATCATGCTGCTTATCTAGCAACAAAAATATTTTTGCCATTTTTTCACAGCTCTCAAAATGAATCACTGACCACCCTTGGGGGATGCTTCCATCAGATGCACTGTCATTTTCTGGAATGACAGTCCACCAGTGTAAAACCTGAGAAAAAAGAAACCCTTAATAGGGGTAACCAGAAAGCCCAGCCTTCGCAGGCCTGTGTTCTGAGGTCTAGTGACTCATGTCAGAGCAATCCAGGCTGGTCATGAGACAAAGTTTTTGTAGCCTCATCAGCTTTCCAGCGCTGACTGCAGCTCCCAAGTCTTGCTTGTGCTCATTGTGTTATTCATGAGATTTATTAGTGCATTGTTCGAGTGTTAAATTACAGCCCATAGCAATCAGGTTCATACAGATCTCCAAGTGACAGGCAGTAGAAGTCTTAGGAGCAGAAATGAGGGTATACAGTCTCTGCTCTCTGTAGGATACTGATCATTTAACTCTATTTTAAGACTAAAACTTTCTATGAAGTTAGATAGATTCTCCCTTTCATTTTCCATTTCACAAGCCTGTACTGCAGTTCTGGCATGTATCTCTTACCCTCAGGAAACAACCTGCCAGACCGCTGTGGAGATGGAGACATTCTTCCAGGCTGGGTTTGTGTGTTGCTTTCTTTTACCTCAAACCATTTCCTAAACTTGAATGTTCTTGTTGAAATGTTTAGCTGTAAAGCATGAGCTGAGCCATTTACCTCAGGGATTCCAAATCAGGAATTTTAATCACATTGATTATATCAGGTTTCATTTAGGAAGAACACTGGATCTTATTTCTTACTCCTGAATTCAACCATGGCAGCTTAGGATGCCAGACAAACTAACTTCTTTTGTCCAAGCTGTCTTTCTGATCTATCTTCTGTCCTCTCCTGCTTTGGTACAAAGGGAAGCACTGCTGATTGTGTGTTAGATGGTGACTTTACTACTCCTGATCACAGTCCTGTGTGTTTAAATTCTTGAGGAAGTTATGTGTACGGTATGAGGCTGGGGAAGCTCAAGCATGGATGTGTAATTCCCCTGCTGTTCCTTTCCTGGGAGACCACAGTGATATACAGTGGTGCAGATGAATCACCACCGCTTGATGCTCAGAACCCTTTGAGTTATATTTATTCAAAGAGGCTGAATGAAACTAAGGATATGAGTAGTTCCCCCAGGAATAAAACTATATGCAATAATGAATAACTGATATCTGTTCCTCTCCTTAGGTTGTACAAATAAATCCATACACTGTCAATGGAAGTTCTGTAGCAAATCAAGGGTGAGTGGCATGTGTACTTTTGTACTGAAAATAAATTAATTTGCAGATGTCCATTGGTGACACAGGCATAGTTAGGGCAGCTATTCTCTGTCTTTCACATGAAAGAGCGTGTCTGTCACCGTCTGAAGGCACAGTGACTGAGGCCACTGAGCAAACCTTTCAGTTTTAGCTGGGCTTTCCAGAACAACCCTGGAGCGCCAGGAGGGAAACACCAGAAGGTTTCCTATCATGTCTAAAAGAAGAAAGCATTTTTCTCTCTGGACCATGGAGTGGCAAATTTTGAAAGCACAGCAGTTACTAGTACTACTGACTAGTGCTTTCTTTAATGAATAAATGGATAATGGCCAAAGAAAAGCAGGAGCTTTTTTGCAGCTCAACTGATGTGCTGTGTCTTTCAGATAGCCATTATGCTGGACTTCATCATCCCACAGAAATGTTTCTTGGAAGCATTACAGACCTCCTAATTGGTGCATTTTTGTGAAATAATGTTTTAGCTGGGTGTAGAAAGAAGGAATGATGAAGCTCTCAGTGACAACTCTTCTCAAGAAAGCTTTTACTGGATTTTACCAGTTTCGTTGGCTCTGAGACATGAGGTATAGGAAAGCTTTTCACCTACTAGAAGCAGACTTTTTATGATCAAGACATTTTCAGTTCACAGGCTAATTTAAAGACGTAAAAGATGCCACTGTTACAGACAGTTGTGTATTTACAAGGAGTACCTGTAATGTGTCTTAATTTAGGTACTAAACCTGGGTCTATTCTGGCTTGGTCCAGCTGCAGTTTAAAGCATCAGTGTCACATATATGTGGGTAGTATCTTTTAAGACTTAGGCTTTGTATGTGACAATAACATTTGGACCTGAAATGGAGGACTAAAGTACAGACTTAGCTTAGGTAACACTAAACCAGTCACAAAAATCATAGTCGCAAGTGGCTAAAGTGTCCAAGACATTCGGTATGGGCTCTGAGGGCACAGTTAGCTCTGACTGTCCCTGCCCTGCAGCTTTCCCCATGCTGCTGTGATCCATGACCCCATTTCAGCTCCTTCCTGAGCTATGTTGCAGGTGACCATTTTGTTTGGGCTTGGGTTCACAGTATGATTCCTGACCTGATTTGACTCATTCCCCTGCCTTCATGAGACGATCACTAGACTGTTGATGGGTTGTTTCTCTGTCATTAGCCCAGCCTTGCTCAGGTGCCACAGGCTGGTTCCTCCACATTAAGGTCATGGCCATTTTTGGGGCTACCTGCAGCTCCCATCTTTCTTTCTTTCTTTCTGCTTCCAGAATGTCACGGGTTCAGCAGTAGCAGTCATTTTTCTCCATCTTAGTAGTTGGTGCAGTGCTGTGTTTTTGACTTGTGGCCTGAGAACAGCGCTGATAACATCAATGTTTTTAGTTATGGCTTAGTGATGTTTGG
>JANRGW010014263.1:6572-46844 GCA_024733675.1 Psilopsiagon aymara | reverse complement strand
GGTGTCCCTGCCCATGGCAGGGGGGTTGGAACTAGATGATCTTAAGGTCCTTTCCAACCCTAACTATTCTATGATGCACCAATGTAAATCCCAGCACATCAAGCAAAGAAATAAAGATTAAAAAAAAAAATCTTTCAGAAATGGGAAAAAAAAAAGAAAAGAAAAGAGAAAAGAGGGAAGAGTGCAGTTTTCCCATACCTTCAGGTCCCCTTCTATTCAGCTGCTTAAAAGCTACTATTTAGCTACTTAAAACTAAAATCTCTATTTAGCTACTTTTAAGTATTCCCTTAGCTTGTGTTCACAACTTGTCTTTGGAAGCTCAGTAAGAGCTTTAACACAGTAAGTAAATACACACATTAAAATAAATCCAAAGTTCTCTCTTTAAAGCAAAAATAATTAAAAGCACTGCTGTAAAAAGTAACTTTGTTTCAGTTAAGCCTGATGAACTCTAGGTACTAAAGGAAAACACACAAGTTTAAAATATAGAGGAGCTGACATTGTCTTTTTTGGGAACTGATGAGCGAGAGGCTGGGAGCTGCAGGAAAGAATAAATCCGAAAGTAGGACAGCCATCATTGTTGCATCTGTAACAGTCATCACCACTCACTATGCTGATGTAGCCTATGCACAACTAGTACTCTGAATTCATGTTAAAAGGCACTCCAGCAAAGGGGAGCTACAACTGGGAATCCTTAAATGTGATTCCTGATGCTCAGCACATAGCTGTTGCTGTCTCAGGCATTTTAAAAGTACTTAGAAGAGTTCTAAAAAATCTCCTTCGAAACTTCAAATAGGGTTGTTTGCAACTTGATAGATTTCCTGTTCTGTTAAAATGTTAATACTTTTTAAAGACTACATAGCAGAAATATTGAATACTACAAAATTTTAAAGCATCAATATTAAAGTTACTGCCCCAAATCATCCTGATATTGATACTTTTGATTAAGGTGACTAAGCACAGCTTTTTCCCCAAAATTTTGGAGAACATTTAGGACAATTTATAAATCTTAAGGAAAAAAAGATGTTTATAATATGCTACAGTAGTATTTACCCTGAAGAGGAAAGCACAACTTGTATCTTTAAAACATTTCTAATAATATTAACTTCATTTATTCTATTAAAATTTCAAATTTAAGTATCACTGGGGTTTTAATTCAGAATTCAAATATGATTGGTGTTCTCCAAATGCCAATACAGGTCTTCTGAAGACACATCATCCTACTAATGCATGTCAGGAAAAGCAGAGTATGAAATAAAAAGGGGGAGGAGATTGCAAGTCTCTCCAGTGTAGTTTGAACCAAGTTTTGATTATAAGGAGCTTAAGCAAAAAGAAACTTATGTAGAATCAGTGCTCATTCCTGGGGCTGTCTGAACACGGGAAGGGGAAGTAAGTTGCAGCTGCTTCTGCAAGCACTAGGACTTCCAGTCGTCTGTATTTAGCATCATTAGTATTCATAAAGTTATTTCTTAGCAGTTTGGTCAAACACAGACTACATGGTCAACCCACTCCTTAACTAGATGACTAATTCTGAAGGTCAAACATTAACATCCAACAGTACACTGACATCCGAAGGATGGAATCACTGCTTCCAGTAAATGAACTAAGAAACCAACCTGGTCAAAAGTCAGGAACTTGTGCTTGGAGGAGAAAAAGAGAAAAAGAAAACCAGTATCAAAAACCCTTAGTGCAATTAAAAGGGCTAATGCTGAAACAGTTTAGTTTAGCACAGCTCTGCTAATTTCACACAGGCTGATTCCAGACACTGAGCAGTTCCTGTTCCATTTGCCAACCTCCCTCCTAACAAAAGAGGAGCAGGTATTTAGGAGCATCCTTCTATTCCACCTCCCTACAGCACTCCTTTCTGAGCAAACAGCCTGGCACTCAGACCCAACTTGCTCCTCTCCATCTCCAGCAGAACCAAAGATGGAGACAATATAGGTGTGGTCCAACATTTACATTTGTGTGCCCTGTGACAATAACCACAGAGCACAAAGAGACTCTGAAAACACCAACCTCTGGACTGCCCAATCATACAGCTACCAAAACGAACCAAACCTAACCTACCACTGCTCAAAACACTAGAACAATTTTCTCCCATCCTGTGGGACCCTTTCTTGCCTTTTTTTGCACCCTCTTTGTCAATTTAGTTGTGTGAAAAGAAAGCAAGTGGGAAGCTTTATATCAAGTTAGCACCCTTGTTTGCTCCACTGCAAACAATAAAAGACGGCTACACAAAACTGTCCTCAAAGTTCAGTTCAGCAAGAGAACTTAGAAAATGAAAACACAAAACAAAACCACCAAATTTAAAAATTAAAAAAAGCCTTCTTATTATGAAAATGGCTGAGCCAAAGACAGCCTGATTACAGATAGGTGGGCCAGCCATAACCCTGTGTCTGCAGTTCACAAGATCAGAGTACAAAATATTTCATACATTCTGGAAAAGAGTTTCTATTATTGGAACACAGCAAAACACACTCTGAATGAAGTGTCATAAGTTACCTTGGACTTAGGACTTTCAGATTGCTCAAGAATGCGTTGGTAAAGTACTTAATTCAACCATTCGCAGTTCAAAGAAAAAAGTAAAAGGCAAAGCTTACAGGAGAAACATAAGCAACAAACGGTAAATTAAGAGTAAATGTACCTGGATCCACTGAAATGCGTTTCCTGCTATGGGATCTTGTCTCTACGGGATGAGCAGCTGCTCTCTTCCTAACTTTTAAGTTGTTGACTTTCTTCCCAAATGACCTTAAGAGCTGGGAACAGGCAATGTGCCAGGTAGGAACAAACAGCTGAGCCCAGGACAGCAGCAGGCTGCCCGTGCCCCTGATGGGAGGGTCTCAGGCATCAGGAGCAGGGTACCCCCACTGGCTGCCCATCCAGTGTCCAGCAGGAGATTTAGGAAGCCTGGGTAGGTTCAAAACTCGCTGCATCACCAGTGTAAAATGGTTAAAAGTAAGAGCATGACATAAATGATGTGGGTTTTCTTCCTTAGCTCAAATTAAACACACAGATACTGGCTGGCAAAGGGCGTTTTCCAAGTACTGCCTTAGGGGTGGGTGAAAGGTAGTCAAGGTAAAAGTCAACAGGACCTTTAAATCAGCTGTGAAGAAATTCTTGATCTCAAAGTCACCTCTGTCACTGCCAAGGACTCAGCAAATAAAACCTAACACCAGCTCCCCAGGTATTATCTGCATATATCACAGCTGTTTATGAATATCCACTGAAACAAAAGATAAGAGTGAAAACTACTTCTAGTCTTGGGTTGAGGGATGGGACTCCGTGTCAGGCAAAGGACACCTGGGCCTCGATGCACCATTCTTGCAATCATTGTTTGAGTGAGAGGTGCAGCATTTGTAGTGCATTTTTCCCCCCTTCCTTTTTCTACAGAAGTTGCAACTCCTGCTTATCTTCCAACTCCTTATGTAGGATTTGCATTCTGCCATTAGTGCAGTAACACCCCCACACACTGATGAGAGGAAAATGACAGCTACACACAGACAGTCACTGCATGGACCCATGGGCTCTGAGTGAGGGACAGGGCCTAATCTGGTCCCATGCTCACCCAAACTGATGTTACACTCCTTTCCAAAGGGCTCATAGTCTTACCTCCCTCCTTCCCCAGTCATAGTAGATCCATGGCTCCACATCACCTCTTAAAAAGAGCTCCTCTTCCCTCCTCCCAGGTTCGCAGTTATCTTCAGTATCTATTAACAGACTTAAATCCTACTTAAAGGATACAACTGAAACCAGAGACTGTGCTAAGTCAATGGGGAAACATTTGAATACTATGTTAGGTTAACAGAAAAGCCATCAGAGAAAAGGCCCTTCATATTTCCACTTCCCACTTGGTACCACTGGTACTTGATTTGCTCTGAGCTGAAACAGAAGCTGCTCCTCCAACAACAGCAACTGTCACGTAAGCCATGGGCACAGCTCAATAGAAGTGCAGGCATCGCTTCAAGACTTCTCAGCCTCTAAAACCAGAAACTTTCTCACCACAGGCTGACACTGGAGGTCCTCTCTCAATGGTTATGACAATTCAGGGTAAAATTCAGTGCAAAACCACTTTCATTTTGGTACAGCACTCAAACCAAGTGATTCTTCACTATTCAAAACCAATTTCAGTTTGCTTATGAACAATATAAAACAAAACAAATTTAAAAATCTGCATCAGATTTAAACCATATTATTTCCTTTAATACAAAACTCAAAAATAGTGTTCTAGTGCAGCATCTGCTTGCAAGTCTATATAATGCCTCTAAGCCTTAAATATATGCTGGAAGTTCTAAGAAGCAATATGCTTCATAACTTTTGGGACAAAATCGTAATGCTCAGAAAAGAAAGCCTGAGGATTAAGACTGTGTTCTCACAGCTAAAACCAATCTGAGCTGGACACTATTTTGTCAACAAAACAAAAGTGCGTAAACCTTGTAGTTTGATGTCAAGAAAATAACTTCAAATGAAGCCCAAGATCATTGTGATAATTGCACTTTTATCATCTCTGAGGAATCAAATTTTGAAGGTCTACAAAGTATAGGTGATATTAATGCTTTAAATTCTCACAAAAATCTTCTTTTACAAGACATTTCACTGCTGATAAACTATAAATGCTAAAAGGGCCAAAAATTTAACAGTGTTGTAAACCACGCACTAATTTTATTACACACTTTGACAAATGACAAATGGAAGTTATTAAAATCCTCAAATAGCAAGTAACACATTCTTTCATAGTTAATAACACATTCTTTGAGCTCCACCTCAAAAAAAAATATTTAGGACACAATCAGGAAGTACTGACACTCGAGATGCTGCTTTACCTCTTCCCTAAATGACAAATAACTTAGCAGATCACAAAGAGGTGTCACCTTGTTTATGAGTTAATTATTGTATGAAGTTCCACACTGAGTTTTCTAAAGATGTTAACCAGGAAGTCTTCTATTTATTAAAAAGCTGTCACCTTGCTTCTGTGCAACAGCTACCCATGGCATGATAATTTTACAACAGTGAAAACACTAAATAACTGTATCTTTCAATGCAAAAAAGGTAGCTTTTGCAAAGTAAACATTGAGACAATTACCACACCCTTTTCAAAGCCCATAGGGCCAAAGTCAGTTTTATTATACTGTGATACCACAAATAATAAGGACTTCAATGTATGTATTTTGAAACACTGTTTCAATCATTATCATGCTGATAACTGAGCACATAAAATCACTAACATACATTGTGCCAGAACCCCATAGCATTTCAACTGCACCTGATACAACCCCTACCAAATTTGTCAAAAGGGTTTTCTATAGAGATTTTTGTGACCTTCAGAAGCTGTATATGATTCAATACCATTCTTACGGCTTCCTATGTACACTACAAAGTTTACCTTACCTTTTTTCTCAATGCCATGTTGTCATGTTCTGTTACTTCAAAGCCAACATATCCCCTAACACCTGAGCATAGAACAATTCAGAAAACCAATGGACAAGTTGTGCCTATCCTGAATGTAACAGAAAATCAGACAGGAACACACATCCCAAAGCTTAGCTTAGCTTGGCCTCCCAGCTCTTACATACCAAGACAGGAGGCTAAGGGCTGGTTAAAAACACCTGAGAAGTGAGCTCACCTGTGTAATTTTGAGGTAAAGCCCAGGGCAGACAGCAGTTGTTCAAAGCAAAGCTGGAGCATCAGGATAGAGACAGATATCAGGAACTCTCCCCACTTACAATTACCTATGGGAGCAGACCACATGTCTAACGTAAGTTATAAACAGCACCTGAAAGATTTTGCTCATTCAATACTGAGCATCTCTATGCCAACAAGGAGCAGAAATAAGCTTAGAGAAGAGAGAGCATGGAAAGTGATTTCCCGCACATGCACACAAAGCACTGAAAAGTAGAGAAAGGAGAGCCTAAATGGGGGAGGGGAGCAGGGAAAGGGGACTGTGGCTTACAGCTGCTTGATTAATTGTATTTTCCATATTGATAAAGAATTTAAAAGGCATGTTTAACTGAAAATTTTTAAGTGATGGGAAAAAAAATACATCTGCATGAGTGAGAAGGGCTGCATCACTAACCGCCTCATGAGAGCACAGAGGAAGATTTTGTTTAAGTTTTATTTTTTCCAAATAATACAATCCAGTAAGTACTGAACCAGTTTAAAGGGAGACACTGCTTTTCTAAATGGTCACCTGGTTTCCCTTCCATTTTGTTTTGTAGAAGACAAGTAACAATAATAAATAAGAGGAAAGAGTTCAGGACTGAATTTCTTTGGACGTCCTCTTCTCTGAACATGAGTGAGAAGCACGACAAACAATTCAGCAGCTGTAGAAGAAACATCCTACTTTTCTTTTTTTTAAAAAAGCATACAGAAGAGATTTGTAAGAACAAAGAAAATAAAATCATTGTAGCAGGAAGGAAAAGTCAACAACTTTAAATGAGAAAAGCAATGGAACAAGAAAAAATGAGCCTGACTTTGCAAACACAACCATAATTAACTCCTATGTTTGATCCATTTGCTTTAACATTTTGCATCTGTTAGTAGCTAACACTCCACAACTGATCACAACATAAAGCAGGTGATCTTTCTGACCTTCACTAAGAATTTTAGACAGAGGAAGACCCTTCTTTACACACAGAGGCATAAATATGAAAACTGAAGTCAGACTTATACCCTTCCTCTTTAAAAACTGAAACCTTCAACTGGTGCTTGCAGTTCAACATTATAAAACCATACAGGTACGTCAGCGTCATCCTATTACTCATCATAGAGGGAATTTGTATTTCCTTCTTTGCCATGAATAGCATATTTTTTTGTACTTTATTAAAAGAATCAATACTTGCAGTCAGCTGCACCTTGCTCTCAACAGGCACGTGCCAAAGTTCATGGGTTCATGAAGCTCTAGGAAGCACTGAACACAATTTGATAGGAACGTATCCATACTGTGTAAGCTGTATATCAGATCCCTATTTATCAGCAATCAAGCCTACCAAGAAAGCAGAATAGCAGCCTCCTCTTTGCCCAAAATGCTGCTTAGCCACAGAAGAAAAAAATTAGAAGCAACAGTTACACAAGGCACACATTGCATGACCTGTGTAAGAGCTATGGTACTTTAGCAAGGCCTCTTGATTAAACTGCAGAAAGGACACCAACAGGAATGAAACTGAATGGATATTATAGGCTTGGGAGTAAGCATGATGCCTTGCCACATACCCAGCTTCAAAGTGGCCGGTACCACAAAATCCGGTGTTGCAGGTTCCCCTTGACCTAACTGTAGAACAACTGAGGAGTGAAATGTAAATCACACCATCAAGAAAGTGCCTATTCTTTGAAACTGCAAAGTATGATTGAGCCACCTACACCCTCTTTCCGACCAGTACCTGCATCTGAGTGAGCAATTGCAAAGAAAAGACCAACAGCAAGTGACACAATGCTGACTACAAGAAAAAGGTGTTCCTCTCCTTAAGAAAAAGAAACCCAACAGATAATTCCTAAGGCAGCTATCTATTTAATAAAGATGGATTGCTGCAAATACAAGAAAGCAGATGGTAGGTATAGAGGAAATGGACACAGTTTTGTATCTCTTTAAAAAACACAGAGCCACCATCGCAAGTGTGAACAGCACTTAAAACCTTGATATTTAGCTGGCTGTTGCAGATTTCAGTAAAGCGGCAGTCTGCAAGTGGCCTTTCTGCACACGCAAAACAGACATCTCACCAAGAAGTAAATTTCATATAACCCAGTGAAATTTCACATGGTACAACTTCATCACAGTAATGCGTGACTATGGAGAAGATGAAAGTAAATTACCCCCAAGTAAATAAATTTGGTAATTAAGTATCCAAAATGTACTTAATTTTGGATATTTATTTTTGGAAGCAAATGTAACCTTTAGCTCATTGCTACTGCACCACCAGTACAACTTGGTTATACAACTATAGGGCGCTTTTAGGGAATACTGTCTGTAAATAAATAGCACAGAGCAGTCTTTTACTTTTCCCTCTAAACAAATCTCCCCTGATGCACTAGATAAAAGCAAGAAGTTGTGCCTGGCTCACAGCTGGCTGTATTGCACCTCACTTACTGTAAGGAATTCCACAAAAAAGTAAACTCTCCATTTATAACCTGGGCTGCATTAAGAATAAATCTTGTAAGTAAAGATACTGGCAACAATATATTACGGAAAACATTTCCATAGCTTTAAATTTTCTATATATCAACAGATCTTTCATAGAGAATTCCTAAATAAATAAAAGGAAGAAATTTCAATCCTCAAACAATAGCAAAGATTATTTCAGCTTCTGTTATAATAGCTACAATATAAACTGAGGAACTGTAGTAATACCAACATAGGATTGCCTTCTGAGATGTACTACATGAGAATCAGTTTGCTAGCAATTTTAAAATGTTTTGCTATCTACCACATCCTCATTGGCTCACCCATTAGTTTCAGACCTCCATCAAAAATTGCAGCAAGTAACAGATTACAAAACTCTTCAGTCAGCACCCTCTGTTTCCTTACCTCACTCCCACCTCTGCATTTCCAGGGACAAAATATTTGTGCATGCCTGATAAAAATTAAACTAGATACTAAAATGTTATTCTCAACTATTCATGAAAATACAAATCAGAAAACAACCTTAAAGTATTACACAGCACTAATGATGCTGCTTATGCTATGAATTTATCTTAGCGATATAAACACTAAACCTGCCTTCAGTCACAGATATTCACAAAATATATTATTCCTCTAGTTTTAAGAGAGAAACTAAAGATACAGAGTACCCAAACACCAATCAGCTTTTCTCCTTAAAGCATACCAGGGTGACAAAAAGCTGACGTTTTGAAACAGCTGTAAGCCAAAGGAAAAGAACCTGAGTTTAGAAATTAATCATTTCATTCTTAATGATCAGTAGTTTAAACAAGTTATTGAAAATGCCATTCATAATACCCTTAGATATTGATTCTGCCCCTTCAAATACCCAACTCAGTGGTGGGCTTGGTGTACCCTGGCTGTTCATACTGACCTTGGAGAAGGATGCAAGAGTCGCACAGGCCAAGGCTGTGCACAGATACCCTTGACCTTCTTCATGGAGACGTCACACTGCACAGCTCCTCCTAACATGGGAAGCCCATCCCTTTCAGTGTGTTCTCCGTGCTCACCTCCATTTCTCTGTGAGGGAAGGGAAAGAAGAGTTTTCCTCTTTCCCCTCCTGCCAAATCCCTTCATTCAGCCCCAACTCGTGAAGCCTGAAAAGTTGATATCAGAACACAGCAGTTTTCACAGTGCTCCCAGTAAGAAGGGACACATTTTCTATGGGTCTGCAGAGCCAGGCTTTTCATAGGCTTGCTGGTGTGCAGCTTTTCTTGCTTGTTAGGTTAAACAGTAAAGGACCAAATACTCTACATCTGCAGCTAATTTACAGATATTGCATGTTTATAATCCAAAGTCCCAAGTGAGCGTTCAAATGAGTGACAGATCTTAATAAGTGTATTTTAACTCTATCAAGTATTTTAAAGGAAGATAACAAGATACTGTCAGCTATTAAGCAATGACATTTCCCTGCTAAGTTCCCTGATTAAACACATGCAGGAAAAACAATGCACTCTACAGGAAAAAAGAGAGCATGTATTGACTCCTTCTGTCAGCCATATTTTCTTAACATAAGCCAACATCAATCAACCTCTTCCCTCAAAGTGCAATTCTCACCATCTCCATGTGGAACATGTTAATGATTCTCCATTAAAAAAAAAGGGGGGAAAAAACCACACCCACAAAAAACATCTGTGTTTATCAGGTACAAAGCAGTAACAGGCCCCAATGTACACAGTGCTGCTTTCTATAAGCTAAAGAAAAGCTAAGAGGTTCTTCTCTTACCACATAGCAACTTCATTTCAAAGACACTGTTGTAGCTTTGACTGACATAAAATACAAGCTCACAAAGCCAGTCTGGGTGTTCTGGCTTGTTAGGGTCCAGTCGGTTTGGTTGTTATTTTTTTCTTCCCTTCTCTATACTTCTGCCAGCACTGAATTTAGTGTTAATTAAAGTGCTGGCTTGGCGCAGCACTAGGAATATGGCACTGATACAGCTGCACTGTTGAGCAGCAATGCTTGCAGACTGCAACAACAAATGTGAGATAGAGAGGCTTATAGTAAGGAAATATGGGTGGACTTCCCCCACTCCATGAGGTCTCCTGCTGCTGCAGGCCATCTGGACTGCCAAGACAACGTGTATCTGACCACCAAAAAAGGGTAACCTCTGTGGTTGAAGAGCATGACTGAGCCTACAAATAAAATACGGACCTCCTACTACAAAAATCTGAGTTTGCAAAGGAGGCTATACCACTGTTCTGATCCTCCAAGGAAGGTTTTCTTTCCTCAAGTAGAATGATGTAATGAAAATTACATACTTGGTTAAACATGCAGTACTCTGGTGAATAAGCTTCTAGGGGTAAGAAATGCTTTCCCACAGAGCTATACACACACCCCAGCACAAGCCAAGTCCTCCCACATAAGTCTTCCTGAGGAACTGAGGAGAAGGAAAACGAGATGTTACCTGTGGATAAGGCGAACAGACTGCAGGCCATGAATCAACTGATCTGCATATCCAGTACATAATTTATGGAGAACGTTACAGACCAAAGTTTCACGTGAAATTAGGAGAATAATGAATCCAGTCTGCAAATGTCCATTTGTTGTTCTCAAATGTTGTCTTACATGAAGCTTGCAAAACAGCCTCAGCAGATGCTACCTACTACCTCATATAAAAGCAATGTGAGGTTGTTACAAATGAAAATAATAAATTATGCTTGTGTACTGGGGTAGGGGGGAAAACAATGTTGTCTCCTCTTGCTGATTTGAATAAGCCATGTCTTTTCCTCTTCAACTCATCCTCTGAAGGGTATTAATGTGACCTGGTGCTACAATCAAAAAAGTGTAAAGATCTGGTGATGAGGTTCATCAAAAGGTCAGGATAAAAAAATCAAGCAGCAAGCACTGCATTCAATTTCTACAAAGCTTACTGCAGGTCATCTCCTAATGTCAGTCTACCTCTGAACACCAGTGCGTAAGTACTGCTTGTGGCCACTTTGCTCTCCTCTCAAAGCTAAAATTATGGCTCTATAAACGAAACTGCAAGAGTATCCCAAGGCCCATCCAAGCACACTTTGGTTTGCTTTTATTTTTTTTCCTTTTCTTTTTGGCAAACAACATCCAGATACGGCTCTGGTGTAATCAGCCCTCCTGACAATGTGAAACTCACACTTTAAAGAGCCCACTGACAGATGGATTCAATTTAAAGTATGACTATGAACAGCTGCTGCTGATCACTGCCTTGTAAAGTGAAGTCATTCATCACAAAATATTTCAAAAGACTGAACTTAATGGAACAAATGAATGTGAAGAAGCATAGGAGGTGCACAGTTAGCCGTGGAGAATGTGTCAGATGTAAAAAGCACAGTTATGGTACTGCCATTAATTTATTCCTGTAGATGCTGGCTCCACTCTATTAGCAGCATTCTCCAGATTCTCAAAAATCCAGGAGGGATGCCTGAATGAGAAGACGTAATTAAATACTCCTTAGTGAAGGTGATTTTAACAAAGTGAGCCTCTGACAGCACCAGACAGAAAGTTCAAATTGTGCTGGGGAAATCTTCAAGATGAAAAGCCCTGAAAAAAAATGTTGGAGGGAGAGGAGGCTATTTCCCCAGGTGCTCTAACTCAGCAAGAAGTCCCATCAGTCATGCAAGGGGGCCAGGCACTCTGTCTTCACACCTTCTTTTTAAGTACTGCAAGAGGCTTTACTGATTTTAAAATGTTTTCATCTTCCTCTTTGATCCTTAGGTATGGCTGCAGCCAAGAGCAAAGCAACCTTCAAAGTACAAATGAAGCCACCAGTTATGATGGTCTCTGAAGAGATGGGGAGCTGACACACAACTGAGTCATTCACACTTTTTTTTGTTTTTTTTTTTTTTTTTTTTTTAAAGTTCAGGAATTACACAGAAAAAGTAGATATTTCAAACTTCACTGTATTCGTCATGGCCACTAGATCATCTCTGAATGACTCAGTTTTTGCCAGAGTGCTTCCTACAAATTATGATGGGGCAGATTCACAGACACTGGGAACAAGGGTAATACATGGAGAAGAGAATTCTCCATGAGCTCCCTCCCGTGCTAATTCACTCTTGCCAACACTTGCTAGGGCTCTCTAACAAGGGGGGAGAACAAAGTTTCCAAGACTTTCTTGAAGGCACTTCTTTATCTAGAAATGATATTTATTCAGACAACCGTAACATCCAACTGCAACTGTACTACCACAACTTCATGAAAAGAGCATGTAAACCTCATGTAGAATATTCATATGTATATTCCACACTTTCTTATCAATATACAGTTACAACATCAGATTTTCTTATCTTAGCAAGAAGAACACTCATCTATTTTGATCTGCAGTAAATTTAATTGTAATCTGTTTATTGATAAATGAAGAATAAAAGGAAATAATAATAAGCCACACAGGGTCTCCCAGGTTTTTTTCTCAGTGTAGAAAATGTAATCTTCACAGTGGTAGGAAAAAATGAAAAAAAAAAGCTCACTCAGATAATAGAATTTTCCTCCTTCCTTCTGCAGAGTACCTTTTTCAGTCTACTTCCCTACCTACTCCAGCCCAGGAAACAAGACAAAGCACAGGTGTCATAACCTTGTGCAAATAGAGCATATCAGCTACCCTGCATTTCCTCTTCTATGCAATGGAAAAAAAGATACTGCTTTGCCACCACCCAGTCTCTTGCTACCTGGTATGAAAGCAATCTGAAGCAGCAATTAGTAGATTAACATCACATCAATAACTAGCTGTAAGACAACAGTTTTGTTGTTTAAGTCATTTTGGGGAGCAGCCGACCATTGCTGGGATATGCACTCTAATGCGGGGGTGAGAAGCAGCATTGGTTTAGATGCGGGAACCAAGGCACGTGCACACCATTGCTCACACACCCTCTGCAAAGGTAATTCATCACCACAGCAACCTCTCAAAACAAAGGTGGAAGCCAATTCAAACCGCCCTGATGACAGAGGATGAAGGGCGCTCTCTGCATGCACCCTACAGGGGGCTTGTTTGCTTGGGTTTGGTTTTCTGTCACTGGATGTCATTAACTAATTCAATTTTCAGCAGCCAGCATGCAGAGAATAGCCATACTTATACTTCAAATGTAAAATTCTTCTATAGCCCCAGTTAAAAGGGCAGAGAACAGGCTGATATACAGTTCCTTCTTGCCACGTGACTGAGCAAATGCCATGCTCTATTACACACACATACCTACCTTGCAGGCTTCCCTATGTACCAGTAATAACTGCTGTAAAATAAACACCCCACCTAAACCCAAGAAAAAAGCCCAACCTCTTTAACTACCATTTCTTCCTCCTCCCCTCATCACTTTTTTACTTCATATCCTCTTTCACTCTGTGGGAGCTTAATGATTTTAGATACACTACGACAGTAAAATGATTGTAAAGTCAGCACAAACAAGAAGCAGAGTGCCCCTTCTCTCCCCAAATCTGGAAAAAGCAAAGCTTAATGCTTCCCCAAGTGATGGAAGAAAGAGATTATGATCATTTCTAAACCTTTTCAACTACAAGCCAGAAGGAAAAACCACTATCTGTAGCGACAAGCTGTCAACACTTGTCGAGCACCGTGGCTCTCATTTGTGACACTGATCCTTTGCCTGCAGAGCAGGGCACGTGGGCATCAGCAGCCACACTGCATGCAATGACAATACTCAAAAAAAGCACACATTTCTCTATTTCTTCAAAAGCAAATCTCCCATCTGAGCAGCCAGGTCTTTATGTGAGAATGCCCTCCCTATCTTCAGGATTTAAAAGATAGGGTAACCATATGTTTGAAATACAGGATTAAAGGTTCCTAGAATTTTATTTTGTAAACGGAAAACACATGTGAATAGAGCAGATAACCCAAAGCCTCAAAAGTTAAGTTCATTTACAATCAACAAGAAGTTAAATTTTGCTGTAGTGAAACCACCAGAAATACCCATCTAGCTTCTATGATTCCATGGATCTAAGCAAAATGTATGCCAGCAGAAAAGTGGTTTGATTTATACCAACTGCTTAAGCTAACATTATTCTTAAGTTTCAAAATAATCATAGAATCATAGACCAGTTAGGGTTGGAAAGGACCTTAAGATCATCTAGTTTCAACCCCCGTGTCATGAGCAGGAACACCTCCCACTGAACCATGCCACCCAAGGCTCTGTCCAACCCGGCCTTGAACACCACCAGGGATGGAGCATTCACAACTTCCCTGGGCAAACCATTCCAGTGCCTCACCACCCTTACAGTACCCTTGCACCACCCTTATCAATAACCATTGATAGCTGACCATTAACCATTTGCAGGTTTACAATGGCCTTCAGTTTCTGTCAGTGTGCTTCAGCATCCCAGCAACATAAACCAACAGCTGGAACAAGGAGACTCATTTACCCCATTCTGCAACATTTGTAGTAGCCAATCACTTTGGTTTAATACCAAAAGATGCCTATAATTAGGAAAAAACTACAAATGAAAAAAAAAAAAAAAGAAAATTCAGGTTACAGATAAAAATTCAAACTGTACTTTCAAAAGCGCACACTGTACTTGCAGCTAGCAAGAAGCAAGTGGGACTGAAAGCAAAGTTCTAAATGCCGTCTAACCCCATGAGCAGGACACTCTTCACGGACACTGAACTTGAAGCTCTGTGCTCTATTACTACAGTGCTCTCAGAAACAGAAAAAAACAAACCTTCATTTGAGCTCACATATACTAAGTACAGCCATAGGCAAAGCCATCAAACTGGATGTATTCATAGCACAAGGTGATGTACTTCATGGTGTAATCAGCACTTGATATGACAAGCAGGCATTGGCTGACTCAATCTTTATTTGTGCAGTGAATTTTCAATGCACCTCCCTGATGATCCTGGGTTTCGAAGGAAGTCTCTCCACTTGGAAATGCTTTCCCACCCACACTATAGGGCAGCAAAGGCTTTTGCCTTTTCCTCCATACTGTCATTAAAGCTTGTGAGTCAGACTGGGACCACAGATACAACAGACAGCAGCTAGTCTTAAATTTGGGACCTTTCTGACCAAGACATAGACTTACTTCCACTGTAAGAGAATAATCTTTATGTACATTAAATTATTAGGTTTACAGAAAATCTGTGGTCTCTAACTTCCCATAATTGAAAACACTAGTGAAAAAAGTGCACCCATCCAAGTGCTAACGATTTTAAATAAGAAACATTGCTCTGATTACTCCTTTGCTTTCTCTATTTCTATACACCGATAAAATAAATTGCAGCAATTTAGAAACCTTTCTCCTCCAAAGCTGCTGGAGTTAGCACTAAAGTTGATACATTATTTAAGCACTCGGGTTTCAGAGTTCTTGAGCAGTATAAAGGAATTGTGTCTACCTTCAGTGGTTCCCAAGATAGCAGCTGGTATGCCTGAACTGAATAGCAGAAGTAATAAAAATGAAGGGAACTTAAGGACAGGTATCTTCCAAGTTACAAAAATACCATGGATACTTGACAATAGCATCAAATTTGTTTCTCCAAACATTCCATTATTAAAACCTACTTGGTTTAGCTTGGTTTAATAGACTACTGGACCTTGAAGTAATGTTCCTTGTTCGGCCTTTGCCTCCTTCAGCACAAACCTAGACTTACCCTCATACTTTTTTAGGCCCGAGTAATTTTCCAACCCTGCTGCTATTAAGTTAGCACATATAGATCACTATGGCACTGACCTCCAGGCATCTGTCCAAATATTCCAGCGAGCACTCTTCACAATGTGGTAAGAACCTGAAAGTGTCAGACCAGTGCCCATCCCACACCCATTCTAAGAGGGGACTCCTACCTTCTTAAGAAGATTAAGTGGTTTTTCTTAAAGTGCCAAACTTCAACTCTGATATTCATAGGAAGATTCAGTATGTGATGCTGAGCTGTATCTATGCTTTAATGGGACTCTATCCATGTACAGATAGGCTACTTCACCCAGATTTCACAAAGACATTTAAATGATTAACAACAGCTAAGAGCACATATGTTGCTTTTAACAGAGAATGTGCGCTTTCCAGACCAGGCTACATCTCATCAATAATTCCTTGGTGCAACACCCCCAGGAAGACAGAAGTCAGGCCAGCATGACAGAGACTTAAATAAAGCTGGGTGTTACAAGGTGCAAGGCAGCACTCCACACATTTGCTGTCAAAGAATAGCAGCATTTCAGCTGCTGGAAGAAGCAGATTGCCATTGTTCTATTGAGCAAAAAAAAAAAAATCACAGATGGAAGAAACTGACTGGAAACCACCTTCAAAGTAAGAATCAAAAATCGATAGCTATTATCTTTTGCAGAGAGGATATGTCTGCTATTTAACTGAAGACAGCACCATGCTTCAGAGGTCAAAACAAGCACACTCTTTTCTTTACAAAGCATCTTCAAGAGGAAGCTGGGGATGAAGTTTGTGCACAGACACCCAGAGATTTAAACAGGAAGGAAAAAGAAAGAAAACCATGCACTTACATAAAAGGATTTGGGAAGTTTCATTTTCTGTTCAGCTGGAAAGGGAGTGAACAAGCATGTGTGCACACACACACATTTTTAATCATCCTCACGCTGAGAGCAGCCAGTCACTACTCCTGTTATCAGAGCCCCACAGCTTGTATTTCCAGGCTATGGAGCACTAAGTCAAAGGTTATAAAACCTCCTCTGATTAAAAAAGCATGGTTGATATTGTGTAGTACAACACACCAATTGCTACAGATTTGAAGTTTGGTCTCACCAGGAAGCTACTCATTCAGAGGAGGGAGGGAAAAAATAATCCATAAATACACAAACAAATAGCAAGGATTTCCTAAGATTAGCTGATAACCTGGACTGCTCTCATTTTTAACAAGCTTGTCAGTCACCCTCTGGGAAAAACAAGCAAGGCAGGGTGAACCTTTGCATCCAGAAACTTTCAGTTTGCAACAAGGTGCCAGCTGTTACAGAGGGAGAGAACCTGCACTTATGTACAACTCACCAGTGACTACTTGTGCAAACGCCACGTGCCTGGGATTAAAACCCTGGGTAGATGCTGTCCTTGCCACTGCTTGATTCAGATCAAATGGCTGGCATCTCTCCAGTCACTCAGAAGGCAGTTGCCCAACAGGGCAAATCACTGAAAAAAAAATAGAAAAGAAACAGGTTCCGCTTTGTATAGTATGCAGTGGAATTACAATCAGACTTGCTAAGTGCTGACTTCTTAAAATGAGATTTCCCTTATTGCATTAGAGTGAGAAGTATGCTTCTGATTCGAGTTCATCCACTGCTGTCCAACATGAACTTTCTAAATACCAGTAATACAAAACAAGAACTCCTCTAACAGGCCAACAAGAACCTCATAGTCCGGACACCTGGAGAACATCCACCCTAAACCCTGCTTTCAAGCACAGGCTGGATACATCTTCAAGGCTGGATGAGGAGTTTACAAAACCATGGACCTGATAGGACCACCAGAACTGAGAAGGCTGCAAACCCAAATGGAATAAGCAGGTTAACATATTTGAAACACATTCTGTAAAACCTTGGTCACGAATAAGGATGGAGGTATTGGTGAGAGTGGAGTCCCTTCCTCACCTCACTGGGGCTGGAGCCCATGGGATTCTTGGGGAGGAGGATGCAGGAAAGGAAGAATAAGGTGAAAACCAAGAAGAGAGGAAGGAGACAGCAAATGCTGTCATTTTTAGATTTATTTATTTCATTTATTGGTCACAGTTAATCTTCATTTTCCCATTTTCTCCTCACATTTTTTGCCACCTCTCAATCTTGAATCTGACAACATCAAGATTTCAGACAAGCTTAGTCCTTTTCTATTTCATTTCTTTAGTTATATCCAACACTTTGTTCTAACCTGGATATACCTACAAGTCGCTTCCAGCATCCGAGCTGCACCATCCAAGGTGCTGACCAGTCCTTCAAATTTTGCCAAACCTGCCCTGTTTACAGCTGAATTTTTTCATGAGTTGCTCTTTAGGACATCACTTTGACATTAATCCAATTCAGTGACTTTTACAAGAGTTTCCATTCCCCCTCCCTCACAGGGCCAGCCCTGCAGTGATGTTTTCCATTTTATGACAAATCCAGTTAAAAATAATTTAAAAAAAAGATTGATTTGATATAGCAAAAGAACTAGGAAGAAGCGGTAACAAGCCAATCCAGTAACAGAGCAAGCTGCAATAGGTCAATTCAGTCAATCTGAGTTCATCCAGTAGTTGCATATTAGTATAGAAGGTAGTATATTGAGCATATACTAGTAGTAAATTGAGTATATAATACATACTGAATTTTATCAAGTTGCTTACTAATATGATCAAATTATAGAGGTGGTTTATGTTAATCACATAATTCTGTCCAAAAGAAAAAGGAAAAAAAAAAAAGTATTTTAAGGAGAGATAGGCAATTATTAATGGTTTGCTGGCCAGGAAACCTATGTTGAAGAAAGGACAATACATGTGCACAACACTGAAAGGCAGCATGAGTTGTTCTCCATCCATACCTCATTTCCCAGTCACAAGCCCCAGCCTTTCCCAGCTCATGAGGCTTATGCAAGACCCTCTACCTCTCCATGCTCATTTTCTCCCTTGGAAACATAGATAAAGGTTACAGTATTCTTAATAAGGTAAGAGTGCAAATTATGAGGAGCACTCTACGAGGCAGGTATAGTCAGCAGCACATCCAGTGCTTATCAGTGCTCTGGGTCACTGTGAGAAGGTTGCCACTGATTTCAGAGGAACCAAGGTCAAACACTGAAAAAGCAACAGAACAAAAGCCTTCAAGAGCAATCACAGTGAGGCCTTTGTATGTAAGTCTCTCTCTTAAAAGGGCAAGGGGGCAGACACAGCCACCTGAGGATATACCAAAGCGGAAAAAGTTAACACTAAGTAAGACAGGGTCATCTATAAGGCTCTGAGACAAGAAGAATACGCTTGGCTTCATACATATGCACAAACACGCATGCATATGCATATTTATGTACATTAAAAAAGCAGACAGACTACACCTCTTTTCTTTCCCAATAGTAACTTGTGATCTCAGTAGCTTCTTCTTAGCAGTACAGAAGAACTAACTAATTCTGATAAGAAAATAAAGCACCAAACACACCAGCATTTCATTGTTTCCAAGCTTCTTATCTCCAAAATTTGCATCAGGTTTTGGGATTCTCATCTGAAAGCCAAAGTGAAACAGAAAAGGAAAAAACAGATTTCACTGCTGAGCGTCAGAGCTCCTCCTCGGTAATGTGATTTTACTGTCTGCAGCTATGGACATGAACACAGTTAATGAATAATGACTCTGCAAACAAAATATCAGACAATGATGGGAGGGGGAGGGAAGGGTGAAATAACTGTGTGGGTGGCTTGGATTGGATTTGGCATCAATTAGAAAAATTAAGCCATTTTAATTGTAGGAAAAAGACTTTGCTAGAAAGAGACAGGACAATCAAAACACTTTAGCCTTTGGATTTAAATGTATGGAAATGGTAAGTTTCAAGTTTAGGGTTTTCATAATGTTTTCTTTCTGTAATAAAAATTTAGTTCTTTCTCAAAAATTACATCACACTCTGTGTGTAAACCTTCAGCTTTTTTCTAAGCTGCTACAGCAGAGATTCGGCCTGCTTTTATCACTCTCCGGGAATATTACCTACTACAAGTAGGACTGCCTCCTACAAGGTACAAGATATTTTTCATTTCCCTTCTAGTAAGAGCCCAAGTAAGTAGGAGTTACAGCCACTTGAAGAATCAGTCCAACAACCTACCAACATCACTTAAGATTCTCCCCTGATTGGTTCCACTGAATATATTATCAAAAGAGGGCACTAGAGATTGCTCCCTGTTTCACTCGAGTGGCACAGTGCACATTTCTTCCCCTGGTCTTATTTGTAATTCCAGCAGCTCATGCCAGATTCTCACGTGTGCAAAATGCCTCATATAAGCACATGAAATGCACTGTCCTCAGCACTCCTTTAGTAACCCAGAGTAGCTCTATAGTATCCTTTAAAAAAAATTAAAATCAAATGAAATGGAAAATGATACCTCTTCTCAGCACTCACAAACAATTCCTCAACTACCCAATACAGAAAAATCCTTCACAGCTCTGGATGTTTTACTGCCACTCTGCACTTCTACAGCTCTTTTTCTGTAACACTAACAGTCACACAACCCATATTTACATGACCATTTCAACAATGAGCTATAACCACTTCTGCATAAGTGCTATTTTATAAACAATGTTTAATACCCTAAAATTTATAATCACCATTTCTATTACTCAGTATCTTTCATCAACAGATCTCAAACAGTGTTTAGAAGATTTAATCATATCAGCCAACTACCTCTGCAGATGTGTCTTACAAAGCGAAAGCACAATTATACAAGGCAGAATTTATCCAGGAAATAGGAACTGCGATACTTAATCTTGCCTAAATAACAGAGAGATAATTTAAAGTAAGGTATCTACAAAGAAGAGTGTCCATGCCAAGAGATTGTTTGTATTAGTTTTGCAAAGAGGGGACAGAATGTTCTCTTCCAAAGCACCACAAAACAAACTTCCTGAACCAATGTGAGTTCTCTTTTTGCTTGTATTTAATCCAAGTAGGGGTAGCCTGGCCAGATTTACTTAATAAGGAGAAAAAAAACCCAACTTACAATTAATCTGGCATAGTCTTGTCTTGAAAAAGTACAGTCACACCCTTCAAAGTGAGTGGAACCAGCCACCTGAACAAACCTAGAACCACTGTTGCTCTGTGAAATCAATAATAATAGCTTGAAATGGGTTTTTTCATGGTTTTTTTGTCCCCCTTTCTTTTAATGCTAGTGTCTTGATGCACACCAGCAGGGTTTGAAAATGTGCAGGTAAGAGATGTAGCATATTGAGATGGTAAAGAAGCACAGAAAAAAGAACTTGAAGTCATGAAATACCAGTTTAGTTAACATAACGTTTTGCTTCTAAATCAGTCATATTTGTCTTACAGCAAAAAAAAAGGCAAAAAGCACAAACAAAAAAAAAAAAACAGAGGAAAAAAAAAAAACAAAACACACAAAAAACCAAACCCCTTAACCAAATAAACTAAAACCCAATAAAAAACTCACCCAAATGAACTAACAGAAAAAACCCAAGCAAGTGCAGCTCAGCTTCTATGTCCTTTTGCCTTTCAGGAGCTGATGGGTAAGTCCTCAGGGAAAAGCTTCCTTGCCAGGCAAAATGCAGGAAAGCATTACTGGTTAGGTCAAAAGAGGCAACATATCGCTTAGTGTCATGCTTCTGTAAGCACTGTATAGAAATAGTAACTGCCTTAAAATTTAAAACAATTATATACACCCTCTACCCAACATGAGGACACTGAGCCTCCAAAAAACCCACAGATACGCAACTGTACAACATCTGTTGATATGTGCATCTGTGAAGGTTTCTTGGCTATCTGAAATCCTCATTTCACAAAACATACAATGCAAAACTACTTCCAGAACCACTAGAAATATAGTTTTAACTGCAGATGTACCAGGCGCATAGCTGTCATATTTGCCGTACAAATGCCCATCTCTTCTCACAGTGCCATGGTCTAAAATGTTGCATCATTTCACTTGAAACTGGCAGAATGTCAAAACAGATGGAAACCTCCACACAATTCATATACAAGTCAGATATTTCTTAAGGAGGTTATATTCAACAGGATCACTTAAAAATGCTGCACTACAATCCCATTGTAGAAGAGCCATCCTAAATAGACCATCAAAATACCCCCCAGAACTTGGAAAGATATTTTAAAAACCAAACAAAAATCCCCAAAACAAAACAGCCACTGTTCTCATCCTCAACTTCTTGCAGGGTGTACAATGAAATCTCACCTACTTTTTTGTCCCTCCTGCTACAATGTTTAAGTTTCAAGCTCAGCAAGGATCAGGTTTATGCACTGGAAAACAAATCAGTACCATTTTTATTTTGCAATAGAAAACAAATTATATTAGGTCTCAGGTTTTAAAAAAGTTGTTTTCATATACTTAACTTGGATCCAACTTTTAAACTTGAGTGCATAAATGCTGGCAAATGCATTCATACATAAACCCTCAGCCTCCCTACCAGAGGCATATTTTGATAGCATTCCTAAAATTATTCTTTTTTAAATTAGAGTGAGATTATTAACAAAAAAGACTCAGTGTTGGTCTTACATTTCAACAGACCCCAGATTTCTTGTTAGCACTACAGAACACAAACCTATCTCTTTAGATACATGCATGCAGTAAGCAAACAAAACTGAGAGCAGCATATTATTCAGGAATATTAGATTATGGTCTCAAAATACCATTACAGACTTTAAGAGGATTCACATAGAGAGTATCGCAGTGGGGAATAGCCACACAGATTTTAGCAGCTCAAACTCCCCATCTACCCCCACAAAGGGAGATGAGATTGTGAATACTCTTAAAAACTGCATCAACTCTCAGGCCTTTGACAAGGACTGATGTAGCTTAAAAGATGTGTGGGAAGCATCACATATGGTATTGGAAAAAACAGTTAGAAAAATAATCTGTTTTTTGAAAAGAAGCAGTGGGGCGCGAGAAGGGGAAGGTGTTTTTCTAATCACTCCAAAGGCTGCTCAGAACAGAGCTGCTCAGCCCTTGATTCCCAGACTTACCACATCAGATATGACATGAAGAGCATTTTAATACCCATTTCCAGCTACTACCTTGTGGCAAAACTGCCCATCATCTCCCTGTTCACCATGTAGATAGTTTGCATTCCCCCTGCATCACCAAAAGAGCTTATTTCATTTTCTTTCATCCTGCTATTCCCTTAGAAGGGGAATTCACTTGCCACAGGTGCTCTGAGTAGCAGACACTAGACTGTGAAAAGTACTGTGCTAATTCTTCTAGCTGACCTTTTTTGCTCAGTTTTCCTGTTCAGCAACAGGAAAAGAACTCCAGATGACATTCCTCGGAAATATGGAAACAAAGAGGATATGCACAGTAAAACAACATCCATCCTTTGCATATCTCAGCACTACAGCCTACCAAAGCTTCTGCTGTCCTCAGCAGCAAAGAAAGTGAACTTTCCCAGCTGCTTGCTATCAGGTCCTTTCTCTACTAACCCTCTTGTAAAATGAGAGCTGAAATAATTCAGGCAACCATCCCACTGTAGCCTGAAAGGTCAGGTTCCTCTTATTTTTTCAGAAAGGCAAAGCACATCACACAAAATTCCCAGGATTTATACTGGAATTTAACTAATGAACATGTTCATAAAATTTTCTGATCTTTCCTTGTATGATTTCATTACAGCCATTTATCATGTCAGAGTCCTAGAGAAGTGGAGGAAAAAAGCCAGAAAAAAAGGAATCTGTTTGGAATAAGAAGGATGTGGAAGCAGCATGAAGGAATAGTTAGAAGGATAAGAAGAAAACTCATGGCCAAAAGGTGAATAACTGAACATTTGGTTGACTTATAAATTTAAAACTGTACAGTTATTAATCCTTCCTCAGCCTAACTCTCCCTAACTCTGTTATCAAGCTGCAAAAAACTGTGTCATCAGGAAAATCTTCAAGCACAACACCTGTTTAGCAAGGAAAGCAAAAAAATCACACAGCGCCTTGAAATCACTTCTGCAAAGAAAGCACTAGAGCTTTCCACACCAATATACCTACAAAATTCCACCACATTACAGCCACTATGGTAATAAATGTTATTTTAAGCACAGCCTGTAGTAATAAACCAGTTTTAGTGCCAATAATTTTCTCTTTGTAGCTGAGATGCAGGAGTTTTCCCATTATGATACAATCAAAAGTTGCTTCCAAGCTATATCAAAACTTGGATTCATGAAATTTTTATCTCAAGAGAATAGACACAGCCTCTGGAACACCTAAAACTGCTATCAAGCTCATATTTTTTTTTCCACACTCCGGCACATCAAGTCACGTTGTTTATACTCAGTAATAAAACCAGATACTCTCTATCACTACATGCTACACTTTCCCTGGGTATCACAGGCACAGCATCGAGACACCTGGATGCCAAAATTTACAGTTCCTCTCCACATTTTCTCAAACACTGTTTCTTAGGTAAGAAATAAATGCCTTTACATTTATTCCTAATTAGAATCAGTCACCTAGTCCAGTGAGGTCAAAGTATTGCTCATAAGTGATGTTTTCCAGTCTCTTCTTATATTGTCCATTAACATAATAAAACTTCTGCTCAAAGCAACCTGTTATGCAGCTCAGCAGTTAATGACCTTTTTTCTTCTACTCCACCACTGGTACTGACCACAGTCTTTGAACTCATTTCTATTTTCTGTATGACAGCTACTTCAGGAATTAATGGTTTATCAGAATTAAATGTGTTTCATTCTATGGCATTTCAAGTTAAATCATCCTAAAAATCAATGCAACTTAAAAAAAAAGGGTTTGCAATAGCTGTTATTAGTTTAGCAATGCAGCCAGGAGACATCAAACCTGTTTTCAGGCCAACTCTTTGGCCTAACGAAAAAAGCAATGTGCTATTTTGCCCAAAGAATCAGGAACCTAATAGTCTGGTTACTCTGCAACAAGGACTAGGTGGCATTTTTTGGGGGACACTCTATATCTTCAAAAGAATCTGGAAATCTCCCAATAGAACATAACTACTAATTCCTATTGAAAAGAAAAAAAAAAAGCGATTCAAACTACAAAACATAATTTTATAGGATTTATCACTACCACTTTACTTGTTCTATTGTTAGTTCCCATTGCACTAGTACACAATCACCAGGAGCAATCCAGACTGAAGCAAGACTCTGGGCAGGACAGAGCAACTCTGAAAGGCATGGATTTTAGAGACCTTGGGTTAAATATTTTCTTCAAATCCTACATAAGAACAACAAATACGATGGTTCTTTTGCTGTAGGACAATGTCCCTTAGCTCCGTTTCCTGTAAGTGATGATTGGTACCAATGATGGCCAAGTGCTACCATGTTCTACAATGGACAACTACAAAATAATAGTCCTTAAATTAATTTCTACCTAAATACTCCCAAGTCTGAGTAAAGAATCCACAAAACCCACCACTTACCTCTATAAAAGGTTTCTCTTGCTAATGCTTCTATTATTGAAGCATATTAAAATGTAACGTTTTCAGTAATGTCCTGCAGTAATGTCCATCTAAAAGTTAAGGGAGTACAAAAAGAAAATCCCAATGTTTAAATACCTTCCAAATTTTCTATGCATCTCTCTTCCTCCGTTTCATAATTTAAGACCAAGAGTGTTTGTCCTTGATCTGATCACAGTTTCTTTTTGACTTTCCTGTATAATCCACGCTTTTATTTGTCTTACAAATAAGGACCTGATCCTGCAATGAGGCACATATATGTACAGAAGTCTCATTAATATTCATTTTAGACCTCGATCAGGATTTATATCACAAACAAAAAAAAAGCCTAATCCTGGGCTAACTGATCATACATAAAAACAAACACTCAAAAAGCTCAACCTCTCTACAAACTGAGAAAAAAAAAAAAAGCCTGAAACACTGTAGTTACATGGATACTATGCCCTAGCTCTGCATTAATCTATCTATCTGCACACCCCTTGTATTTTTGCACTATTTTTCCCTGGCAATTATCACCAAAATACAATAACCTAAAGCAACACAGCTAGACAAATCCAGAGCCACATAGCCAGAATAAGGACATTTAAGATCTACAGGACCAAAAGGGACTTTTGTGGGTTCCATCCGAAGCAAAAGGTGTGAAATCTAAATGAAAACCAGCCCATTAAGTTTCTTCTTTGGACAAAATAACACATTGCTTTTTTCATTAGACCTGAGAGTTGGCCTGAAAACAGGTTTGCTGTCTCCCAGCTGCTTGATAATACCTAACACTCTGTTGCCAATATCAACAAAGTATTTTAATTGTGTTTGGGTTTGTTCACTGCATGGAGTCATGTATCATCACTACCATGCTTAACACACTCAAATATAAAATTCCTCTGAGCAAACAACTCCTAATCCAATATTTCATCATTTTAATCTTAGAACCGGGGAATAGGATTCCACTGGGGATAATAGATAAATAAAAGTATAACACCACTCTAAGCATTTAAAATAATGTTCATCACCTTGTTATTTTATGCAATCAAAGCTACTTTCAGGCTTGCAATTCTGGTATAAAATATCACACTCATGGTGCTGAATCAAAAAAAAAAAAAAAAAACCTGGTAAACACATTCAAGAAAAATATGGATAAAATATTGTTTAGGCTGGAAGAGGTTATGCCACCTCTTCACATAGAGCAATAAACTGAGGATCAAAATACAAAACTAAAGATAAGAGGTTGCAATGGAAAACCTGACAACACGGCTACTACAAAATATGTCTTACACATGTGTATTACCAGGCGTGAAACAAAAGGAGAAAGCTTTTGCTGTGTTCAGAGAACACTTAGTGAAAAACCATGAAGCTCCTAGGCACAACATTTTTCCTCCTCATAATCCCTCTCACAGAACAGAAACTTTTGGTGCTACCAAAAGCAAGGAAAGTGGCTAGGTGTTCAGCAAGCCTCTCAACCTCTGTTATAGCAAAACGCACTAAAGCAAAGAAAGAGGAAAATTTAGGCAACTGTCCTGGGAAGTTCCTTTCTTTGGAATATTATAAAAACCAGAGAAGAGAAACATCCCCTTTTAAGCCTAATCGAGAAAGTAACAGTTACCAGCCTAACTGGAAGCTGACCTTTAGCAATTGTTTGCAAGAGACATGATGAAGTGTGAAACTCTAGAACCCTTTTGCAGTATGTCAGGAAACCCACTGCATTATTCACATAGCAGGGTTGTTTGTCTTTAACTTCAAAACAATTTGTGCACCCTTATTAGAGTTTAATAATAAATCCACAGTTTCCCTGTTTGCCAGGATGAAATAAAGACTGCTAAAATAAAGGAAGGATGCACATGGGACACACAGGGGAAAGATAGGAGAAACCTTTAGATGCATGAGTACCTCCCATATGTAGCCAGGCTGAGAAAGTTGTGGCTGTTCAGCCTGGAGAAGAGAAGGCTGCGTGGAGACCTCATAGCAGCCTTTCAGTATCTGAAGGGGGCTTACAAGGATGCTGGAGAGGGACTCTTCATCAAGGACTATAGCTGACAGGAAGAGGGGTAATGGGTCCAAACTTCAGCAGAGGAAGTTCAGGTTAGATAAAAGGAAGAAATTCTTTACTGTGAGGATAGTGAGGCACTGGAATGGGTTGCCCAGAGAAGTGGTCAATGCTCCATCCCTGGCAGTGCTCAAGGCCAGGTCAGACAGAGCCTTGGGTGACATGGTCTAGTGTGAGGTGTCCCTGCCCACAGCAGGGGGGTTGGAACTAGATGATCTTTAAGGTCCTTTCCAACCCTAACCATTCTATGATTCTATGATCATACTCTGAAGAAAAGAGTTTCATTTCCCAGGAGGCTTAAAACACTCCTGTCAGTGCTATGTCATGCCAAAAAATGAAACCCCAAACATAAACCAGTTACTCCCGGTTGTGCACCTAGGACTCAGACCTATGAAATATATAAATTATATCAGTGGATTACACCAAGCACACCCTGTGCAAAACTTCCTACAAGTTTCTAAGACATATATTAAAATAAGACAAATGAAGAAATGGGCCAAGGGATGAAGTAAATGACAGCTTGTAATGAGAAAGCTTCTAGAAAAAAAACCAAAGCTCATGCTGACTTTCAGAGCACTGGAGCATTGAAATATAATTTAGTTTAAAGAAAAAAAAATACACTGGTGATGTCTGTTTGTGTACAAATTTTCTTATGAGACATAAAAAGAAGATATATAAAAGAACATTAAATACATCCTCCGGAATAAGAATTGGAGAGATGCCTTCTTGTTTTGAAAGAGGGCAATATTGGCCTGATGATAAGTATTTGAAAAAAATTTCTATTGGATTTAAATAGAGACATTTTCCTCTGGAACAATCAATAGACCTCGTGATGCAAAACTGACATCTGCTTTATTAAAATGCTCACATCCTCAGGAGATTAAGGAATTCTGCATGGTCTCACAGATCTAAGGGTCCCTAGTACAGGATTTACATGGAAGATTTAAGTCAACATAAAAATACATGCAAAACCCACACATACAAGTGGCTACCATCTTTATCACTTCTAGCTTTGTCCCTTTCTAGCATGTGGAAATGTCCACTATAGGAATTACATTTCTTATATTAATATTAATTAATATTACCATGAAAGTTGTGAATTTAATCAAAATTATTTACAGGCTTAGCATGAACACAATGGACTTACCAAATGAGCTTTCCACCCACTGCTCTGCAAAATAATCTTCCCATGAAGACAAAAGCACAGTGTTTTATTGAAAGTCTAACTCCAGTCTGAAAATTATTACGTTAAAATGTATTTGCACGAATGTGTATTTAAAATGTATTTATATTTTAACCACAAAGAGTAACAGTCTGCTTGCTTAATAGTACTTTCAAGCTTTAAACTCTACGGTATTATGACTTTCTCTTTTTTTTGTCTCTCATATCGCAAGCTTAAATTTAATTAAGATTAATTTGATTTACTGGCCCTCTAGGAATTGGACAAACATAAGTAATATATAGGCCGAAAACTCAATCTTTGATTAACGTGCTCAGGCAACTCCACAGGGACTCTCAAGTCCTTAAAAAAGTTAATCCTCATGTAAGTGTTGCAGCTTCAGACTCTGGGCTCTTCAGTGAGAACATGCTAAACACTTTTCCCACCCAAAGGAAAACAAAGATGTGGCAATTCTCTGCAAAGAATTAACAGAATAATAGCTGGACTTACAGTGAAAAGATTCTTTGTCTTGAAAGGCATAAATGCATCTCCCTGCATAAGAGCTGTGTCAACTGGAGCACTGCTTATTCTGTTACACTAAATATTGCCTGAGGACTTCAACGAATCATGAGATGGCAAGGCTACATGCCAATTTATGAAGTTACTTCAGAAGAATGACTCTCAGGCCAGGATTTCAAAAATGAAAGAGGAGGGGATTATTCTCACTAGATAATGTAGAAATATTTACACAATGGCTCCTAAGAGTTCTAAATCTTTCTTATAGGAAATTAATGTAGATGCAGGATGATTTAGAGTACAGCAGCAGAATGAAGATAAAGCGTTCAGCCTGTGCACATCATCTTCTACTTGAGGCTAAGGCAGCTGTTCCACTGAGAGATGACACATTCCACCTACAACGTTAAAAATACCCAAGTCCTTTTCAGTAATAGCGTTAAGTTTTATCATAAATTAACCTGGCAAAAGTTGCTCAGTAATGATGCTGGGCCAGTGACTTCACAAGATACCCCAATCTACCCTTGTGAAAGAAGCAAGATTAACATACTCCATAGTCTGCAGAGCAAACAGCCTTAGAACAAATTTCCCCAGGAAAATTAGGCAGGAAGATGCTATATTTATAGAAATGGGAGTATAAGTCACTTGGCTAATTTTTTTAACTTCTCATTATTTACACTGATACCAGCAATGGTGGGATGGCTACTGGGAAGCCCAAGGAAAAATAAGTTTTGACCACAGTGTTGTCAACACACAGCTGGGAATCTAAATACCTCCTCACTATTCCTTTAGTTAGCAGCAACAACATGGCAAAGGCCTCTCCCCAAAACCACTATTTACTACTATACTGTACTACTACTACTACAAGCTACTGATTTACATGAAACTGCCAAAAAACTGAAGACTGCTTTCAGTGGGCAAAACCAAACACAGTGGGCAGAGACAGATTAAAAAAAAAAATGCTTACTGCTGAGCCAGAAAAATACTGCAGCAACAGGAAAATGATAATATTACGTTTAAACACCTGTCTTCCTGAGGGAAGTAAAACACTTTGCATACATGACATTTCAGAGACATAACAATTCACAGAATGAAAAACATATTTTTCATTCTGATTCTTTTCTAGGTACTTGAAGAGCATTTTTGTTTGCACTATAACCACACAATGTTGATACAATGAAGAGCCGATCAGCCCTTTAAATCCTATTTTTAAGTTCTAGTGAGACATGATTATGCGTTATTCATGTTACATGCGGATTCTTCTTGACAGTGTGCAAGCTGGCAGTATTCTAGCCAGGCAAGAAAATAATAATTTCCCCATGTACCGATGCTTAGTTCCAAACAATCTAACTTCAGCTTGGCATATTGCTTTTCAGAAATCCGCAATTCCTTTGTGATTTGACAGTTTCCAGCATTACTTTCACTGTGAATCTCCTTGCAAAACCAAGGCTGAAAATCACATTCCTCTGTCACAACCCAATGGAGAACTCCCCATCCAAGCCATGAAGCCCAGCTGAGCACTTCCCAGAGCAAGCACTGGGACACAGCAGCAGACACAGGAGCTCACTGCTTAGCTTGTACACAAGGAAGAAAATAGTCTGTACTCCTTATTTTTCCCTTTTGTATGCTGTTATAAACCCCTATTTCACTCCATTCTGTTCCAGGTTAAGCTAGACTGCAGAACATGGTGGGTGTTGGGCAAATGTTTTCCTTAATTTGCATGAGGGAAGGGAAATATCTATGGCCTTATGCAGCTATTCTCAGTCAGTGTCCCGAGGGTATAAATTATACCTGTTCTACCTCACTAAATGCTTATTTGCATTCAAGTCAGGACTGGGATACAAAGCATCAACAGATTCTAGTTACAACTGTGTAAAATACTACTCCACTCCCAGCTATCAAGGATCATAAAAGCAGTAAAAAAAAAAAACAACCCAAACTGCGGACATGCACAATAACTCCCTCTTCTCCACCTCCAGCAAAGGCAGAAAGACAATTATGAGCTTTGGTTTTTGGAATACTTTCCCTTTGCCTCCCCTTCAAGGACACTTACACAGAAAACAAATTACTTATCATTTCCAGGTTGGTAACAGAGCTGGTGTGCAAACATGTCTCAGCATAAGGCCTGAGATCACTATCCTTTAGTATCTCTAACTTTGTATCTCTAGCCTTGAACAAGTTTAACTTGCTTACTAAAACTGGCTTTAAAAAGCCCACCAAAAACCCACAACAAAAAACCAAAAACTAATCCCCAAAATCTGCAGCGGAATATTCTCCAAGGGCAAAGGAACTGGCAGTATTAGTTGAGAATTAGATTCCCCCCCCTGCTTCTGGGATAAAAGAAAACAGAAAGGAGAAAGGGGAAAAAAGAATGACATCACAATGATATCCGGGCAAATGGAAGCCATGGAGTTCTTGAATTACCAAAATGGCCTCTTACCACAAAGTCACGGAATCCCCACCACAAGCAGGACTCAAAGGCAGTTTGGGCTCAATAAATATCCATCTGTTCTTTATTTTTTACCCCAGAGGCGCCACAGCCACCACTCAATGCTGCAAATAAATTGATGATGAGAAGTAGGCAATAGGAAGCTACCAGCTGGAACTGAATAAATATTTACAGATGTCCCAACATACCTGGCACAAAGCCTACAGAAGTTAAATGCAGCAAACTAGCAGGACTCTCACAAAGATTTTGTGGCATTATCAATTAGTCTACACACATTATGAAACACGAGTGAAATATACGTACAACCAGCAACACAGGCTGCTATCTCTCACAGCCTTTCTTCTCATCTAAATGTGCTCCAGAATGTGAGAACCAACACCAACTGCAAACAGCTCACAAATGATGCTAAACTCCTCAGCTAGTTTATAAAGAAATCCAAACCCAACATCATAATTCAATCCAGCTGGAAGCTTAGAGAGGCACCCAGCTCTTCATCTGTGACCCAGCCTGTGCTCTGCTCCATTGAGTGCCTAGGGGCACCAAAGGGTTGGCCCATGGCCCTACCACAGAATGAGCGGTAAAACCTCACGCAAAATAAGAGACAACATCTTAGAAGAAGAAAGAGAGCAGCTGTCACATTCTTGCATGTGGGAGAAGCCAGCATCTTAAATAACAAGCCTCTTTTGATTAGAGCTTGGCAAAAAAGGCATAAAAAATGAAAGAGGAGGGAATTATTCTCACTAGATAATGTAAAAATATTTACACAATGGCTCCTAAGAGTTCATCGCCATCAAGATTTCCTCCTTTCCTTTAAGTGCATATGCAGCCCCTTTTACTTCTGTTATCTTCTTAGAAAAGGGGTGATGAAAAGGAAGTGCTTGACCCTACCCTGGACAAGGTCCAACCTCTAGGACATTAACTTACCTGTGCAATGCTTCAGAAGGAAGCAGTGCCTTGGCAGGGTACAGGATGCTAACCACCAGAGCTTTCATCTGCCTGGTTTTAAAGCATGAGGAACAGAAAGCAATTTTAAGGAGCACAAACCCAGCAGTGCATAAAGTACCCATCCAGCCCTTGCACCCAATCAACTCAGTGTCCCCACATCGTGCTCAGCTCCTCAAGTATCCCCTTCCCACAGCCACTGTATTGATGGAGGGAGAGACATGCTACTGGAGACCAACACCTCGGGCCAGCCCCTCCATCGCTGCCCGTCAGCACCTAGGAAGCTCCAGAGAAGCATCTCCAGTTGCTCACTCAACACAGAGTGGGAAGGAAGGCACAGAGAAATGGGATGCATCAGAGCAAGGCAGAGACAGAGTGAGGGTTTACTTTTTCTCAGTACACCAGAGATGGTGCTTTATGAGTTCACAGATTTAACATATTTCAAGAGAACTACTAGAAATTTAAATGAAGTGTGCACACCTAACTCAAGTCCAAATGGGATATACAGTGCTCAGTTACCATAGCAACTTTCCTTTCAAGGTGCAGGACAAACCAGATTTCTGATGATCTACACTACTGTAATAGCGAGAACAAAATGGACAAGATAACTATTGATACACTGCTTTTTTAAGTGCCTAAAAACCAAAGCAAAATAAATGAAAATATTTCACTTCAGATCATAAAACCAGAATTTCTTTCCAGGAAGTCACGAGAAAACTCTATGCACAACAGAGAAATTCAAAAGCAAGAATGCAATGAGTTGTGAAAAAGATCATCAGGGAGAACAGGATGGTCCCCATGAGCTGAAAATCTGACATACAACACATCTCCATCAGACGAAAGCACATCCTTTTAAAATATTATTTAGCGTAAGAGTTGTAAATATATGTAATTCCAACTGTAATACCTCAAAGGCTGAACAGGTTAAGACTTTTCTTTAAGCTCAGGTCACTATTTCATACAGGAAACATGAGTTTATGTGGAAGAAATCTTTCATTCACTAATTAGCATTAGTGCTTTCCTAAGAGACTATTTCAGTTTTAACCTGAGCCAAAGCCTCATCACTGTGTTACAGGAATTAATTATTTTGTTAGTGAAACATCATTCTCTTCCAAATCAGTGAGCTGCAGACTACTTGTTACAATGAAAATGGCTTCCCTTTATGAGCATTTCTGCAAATGTCCAGCTTGGTTATTTATACTGTGCCTTTTAGAAATGCCTCAAATATTTTTTCAACTGATTCATCATTTCCTTTTATTCATGTTTAATCCGGATGTGAAAGGACTCTATCAATTGTTCAGAAGCATCCTCATTTTGCCAATGGATGAAATTTTATACTATTCCTTTAAATATGATTGCAATACTGAAGTGCAGCACCAGTAAAAAAGCTGGCAAAGCTTGCCTTACTTTGGAATAAATGGGAAAAAAAAAATCTTGTTATCATCACAAAGAAAAAAAATCTGATGTTCCTGTAAACTATGACTCACTGAATTTCTTGGGTTTGTTTTTAATTTATTTTTAAAGGAGTCTTAACAGCCTTTTTTTCCAGGAAGTTTAACTATTGCAAAACTTCCTTTTCCTCCCAATATCATCTGTTAAGATCCTCCAAGACATCTGAGACTGGCAAAAATGTAAGCTTACCTTAAAAATGCTGGCAGTTAAGCAGAGGGTCACAACTCTTAGGTTGCTACAGAGAAATAAATGGGTTATTGAGAGGTAGTATGGAAGTCACAAATCCATCAGTAACATCTAGTCTGTCCTAACCATTCCCATGGCAGAGGAGTTGGAACTAAATGATCATTAAGGTCCCTTCCAACCCAAACCAGTCTAGAATTTTAGGATCACCTTGAAAATCACCTTTGCACTATCAGCCATCAGCTTCAGACAAGATCATTGTATTGCTGCTATAGTCTGAACTCTACTTAGGTAAAAAGAAAAAAGTTAAAACAAGATTCATTTATAACTTTAAGTTCTGTTTACCAACTGACTAGGCAAGCATTTCAGAGTGTATGTTCTCCATACATTGCAGAAATATTAACCAGTGACATAACTGCATGACAGCATCAGAATCAAGACACATCTACAGCTTGCTGAGAGAAGGGAAGAAAGAGTAAAAAAAAAAAGTAAAAAAATTAAAAAAAAAAAAAGTGGGAAAGAAAAAGTTGAAAATAACACTTTGTCAGGTCAGGTTTACAGTTTCTGAAATGTCAGTTGTTCATTAGCACACCACTAGTCTCAAAAGGTGAAGACACAGTTAATCAAAATATTCCTATTACAAGAAAGTTTTGGGCTTGTATTTAGGCACAGGAGTGTGAGAAGAGGTAGGGGAAAATAATCTCTCTTCTGGGTAGATACTTATATACAATAAAGTGGAAGAATAAAGAAATTAAAATATATGGGTTCATATACTACAGCCTTGCAAGAGCAGCAGCAGAATCAAGGGCCAGTTACTCAAGTCACCTAGGGACTCCTTTTGTCTCTTTCTGCTCTTTTGGCCCTTTTAGATGAGAAAAGTGATCGTGTGCCAGAGGTGCTCATGTGTCCTGAGTGCTTCAGGTATTTTAAAGACAGATGGAGTGCCGTGGCCTTCATTCTCCAGGTCTGTATTTTTAGGAATCATTTTGCATACCTTCAGCTTTATGGGTGGACTCTCAGGAGACATTACAGAGGTCCAGCTTCCCATCAGAGTTTTGCATCTGCCCTCTTAAAAGTCTCATTTCTCAAGTGCTCATTCCCACTCCCCAAAGTAACCGTTCCCAACTTAGGTTCCTCTTGAGAGCAAAATTTAACATCTTCCATGGTACAATCATCAGCTAAAGCACTGTACCCTTCTACTAAACTTTTGTCTTAAAACTCAGTATTTTCTTGAACTGTCCAAAAATGACACAACCCGCTTTTAGCAACCTGTAAGCAAAGCACCCAACACCCCTTTGAGCTGCCACTTCACCCCTAATTGTCCAAGCTCTCATGACTACAGTCTCCTCTTCCTTTACTCTAGGGAACACATTTGAATTTGAATGCTAGTGCCTCATGTTTCATCCCTGTTAGAGGAACCAGCATATCCATTTCCTGCACTAATAAGTTTAAATGAGTAGTGACAGTTTCCAGTCATGCAGAAACGTAGGCAGATTCAGATGTCATTCTCAAAATGGTGACTGACTTGAGAGAGAGAACATCACAGTCAAATTGACAAAATAGATATCTGGTTTTAAACGACTCATTAAAATCCAGGGCAGATCAAAAGGCCTGACAGCAAAAGGATTATTAGGAGAAATTAAAAAAAAAAACCCACCATATTTAATGTGTTAGCTAACATGTTAGAATCCTCAAGAAGATAAAGCAATTTTAGTTTCAAACAAAAGTACTTGTCTTTGTGAGAAAAGACAACTTATTATTAATTCAAGATAAAATCATGGTACTGGAGGTGAGCCGATTTATTGTTTTCACAAGACTTACCAGGCTAAACTCAAGATAATAGAAGAATCCCAGGGATTTGCAGAAAAGAGATAAAAGCTACAAGCTCTGCTTTCCCAAGTGGCAGCACTGACATTTCCCACTCCAGACCTGTTTACTATCTCTGTCATAGCCCTACCTGATATCATGGCTAGCGATTTAATTTTTTTGCATCACTGGGGCAGTCAGTTTGGCTTTCATTGTCCAGTAGCTAGCAACAGAGGTCTATAGCAAGGGCAAAAGATCTGGACACTGTAAAAATACATGGAAATAAAACCAGTTTCTTTTGCTCCATCTATACAATGGACATTTGAAGAACACAGGGTCAGAGGAAAGAAAATTAGTGGTATATTTCCCATTTAACTGTTAGAGGGGTAAGTCTAGATAAAGAGCTGAGTGAAAACACAATGAAGTGCCTCATAGAAGGGTACCCTGGAGGCTCTCCTAACTCTCAAGGGTCACATACTGAAGTTTTTAATGGAGGTGAAATGAGCCCCCATTCATTATGGCTCTGCTCATTCCCCAGCGCCCACCTCTTCATCTTCATGTCACTCACTGCTGCTCTAGTACACCTAACCCTACCACACCAATACTGAAATACGACAGCTAATTCTTCAGCCTGGCAAGCAACTGGAAATTGTGATGGATTTCAATAGAGGAGAGCTTAGACAAGTTTACAGTAAAACTTGTTTAGCTTAATTTGGGACAATACTGAATAGTAAGATTGAGGATGAGCTGTCTTATTTCACTCATTAGCCAATGAGTGAAAGAAATCTCAGCTATTACAAAATGAACAGCCCCAAAACCAAAGACATTAATCCTCACGTTTACTTCACCAGGGTGCAGGAAGCACCCAAAAGATGTTATCGTTCATTAAATACATCAATCTCTGAATTTTCACCTCTCATTTGAAACCTACAGCTGAACAAAGTAAGCTCAGAATCAATCTAAATTTAATACAGCATTTTCAGCCTCTCTTCGCTACATAGTCTAAAGACAGTAGCATTTTAAGATTTCTTTGTAGTTCATACCCCAGTGACATACTAGTGAGAGAGAGCAATCGCAGAGGCTGCAGAGGAACCTTGAGGAACATTAAGTGGAGACAAGGGAGACCATTAGATAGTTTTAGATCCTTTCTCTTTTTCTCAGGAAAAAACCCTCTCATCTCAAATAAACAGAGGGGTTTTCTTGGTTTATTTGCTTTTATGTCTGGAGCTTGACATTGCCCAGCAGAGTTTGCATGAAAACAGAACATTCGTGTAAAGTAGTACAGACTTCAAACAAAAGATGTGTATCACAGCAAGATGAAGACACAGAAAAAACTCAACAGGAATGGTGACAAACTCTTTTAAATTGTTTCCAAATGATTTAAGTTCCTATTAATAAACAAAGCACACAGTTTATTGGGGGGTTTGTTTTGGTATTTTATTGTGGGTTGTTGTTTTAATTTGAGATTTTGTGCCTCAATCTCTTAAGCATTTAAGTTAGACAACAGGCAGGCAGACAAGTTGTGCCATTAATATCAGTGAAACATGTAAGTATTTCTAGATCAAGATTTTGATCCTGATCAACCCTCTCCCCTGTAGTTGAGGGTAACTTCTCATGGACACTGCTACCAAACTTTATCAGAGGACATTTCCAGCAGGAATGAAGAATACCTTGAAACTGCTCAAGGTAGATCTCAGGCAATTCTCAGTAAGTTCTGAAACAAAAGATATCTGTTAACCTCAGCAAGTGAACGGGAAAAAGACTTTTTGATCAGCCACAAACCTTTGAGTACCACTGTACACCACAGCCTATGCTCCATCAGATTTAAAGTGAATTCCATGAACTACATCATTGTCTGGAACATATCAACTGCTGAAGACAGCAGTATGTACATTGTGTACAATACGCACATTACCAGATGTGGTTTTCCTAGGAAAGACACTAGATCTAGATGAAAAAAAAAAAATACACAGCTTTTGTAAAATTAGAAAGAACTGAAAAATTATCTGCATAGAATATGTGCATGTATTGTCTCACAGGCATAAATGAGGAAAGAGCAAGAGAGGGCAAGAGCCCTTCATTTTTTCTGCCAGAGCAATGACTCAGTGAATTTCAAGAAGCTCCAGGGAGAATCTGTGTCCAGAGTGGAGAGTGCACATTTAGACCATAATCACATATGGTTTCTAATCAGTGAGTACAGTATCACCACCCCAACGATGCCAGTGAAAAAGAACACTTCTGTGCAACAAAAATGACCCTAAGCTCCAGATATGCATCATTAAGGTCATTTGATCCCTGAAGGCACACGTCTATAGCAGGGTATAACAGAGGAATATCTGGAAGTCTCCATTATTTTATGCAATCATGTCAACAACACTGCCTCAGAACATTTCCTTATTACTGGAACTCAGAGTCCCATTCAGGGGAGGCATGCAGGGAGCACATAAAGAGCAAGGTCATCTGTAAAATTACCATGCACTTTTCTTTACAGCCTAAAGAAGTCACTGCACTAAAGCTCTGCAAGGGGGGGTTAAGACCAAGGAGGACTTGCATTACTTGTGACACATTCCCACACAGTCTTTGTGGATTCAATTTCCTAAATTGCCTGAAGTGACATCTGCAAATCTTGTTCAGTAGCAGCCATAAGGGAGACATCAACCACAGAGAAAAGTGTTACTGCTGGGAGTGCTAGCACAGCATGCATCTGGACATCCTAGTCACGGTACAACACCATCTCCATGGTCCAGGAGGTAGGAAGGCCCTGTATAGGTTTACCATTCAAATGTCAAGGTGAACCTATACCAGAACCTCTGCAACAGTTCCATTGATTTCTCCCACAGGATAATATTGCCTTTAACTCTTACACACTGTTCTGCAACCAAGTGTCTCTGTCTGCCATTAGAGAAGAAAATTATTGTGCAGAGAAGTATGTAGTGGTTTGGAAAGTGATCCGAGTTTATACAATTTATACAGTGAAGCACTAAGAGAAAGAAGTACAGACTCCAGGATCATCTGCTTTTAGCCTGAGGTTTTGGGGGAAGAGTATGCAGAGGAGGAAATCTGGATTGCATCTGCTATGTGCCAAAAAGAAAACATATAAATGCAAACAAGAGCACCTGAAGGGTAGTACCACATACTGGCATTCACACAGTTCAAACACAGAACCACCCAAAATTCACTAAGGTACCTATGCTGCCAGAGGCAGGTAGTTTAAATTATTGTGTCTATCTTCCTCGGGGAAAAGAATCTTGTTTTGTGCTTTTCTACCAGAAAGAGAAGGGCAGAAACTCTCCTTCATACACTCTGGAGGTCAAACTACATGATGTATGATCCCTTGTGGCTTTAAACAGGTTTTACAGATTATCTGACTTAAAAATAGACCCAATGTTTGAATAATACAATTCTCTTGAAAATGAGTGCCTCCTACAATAAGCGTTCTGTCACTAGCCAAGACCGGGAGGACCTATGACCATAGGAATCTTTGTAATAAACCGAAGGGAAAAATCTTAGGTAGATACCCTGAAACTGAAATTTTAACCCACTGACTTATCCCCCTGAAAAGCAAACAATATGTATTATTTGCTGTCTAGTCTGCTTTAGCTAGGTGCAGATCCCCAGAAAAGCATGCTGAGAGAAAATGTGTCTATGGTGCAGACACCATATCCAGGTTTGGGTACTGGACCAGTTAAACCATGGCAGTAAGGACCTCAGTCCTCAGCCAGGAGGCGTGGAGTATACCACATCCCATTCAACTGTAGCCTGTTTCTGGGAGAGCACAGTTAAAGCTGGCTTGGACATGCCTGCACTGTCCTGACACCTCTGCTGTAGGCACTCCACTGAATAACTGAATTCAAAGCCTGTCACCATAAAATAACTGCCAGAGGTCGCGCTGTCACAGGTCAGACGAGGATCGGAACTCATTAAGTGGACAAATATGTGTCGCAATTTTCCTCCCTTTTTGAGTAAAAGGGCAAAGGAGGAAGTACAGGACAGATGTGCTGTCATCTTGTCAATAGAGCTGCTCCTTGTCAGTTACACCATTGTTTAACTTGTCACAAGCACAAGCAAAACGATACAACACAACAAATCTCACCAACTTGTATGAAGAACCTGGAAGTCCACTGGAAATCACTTATTTCATAAGCCAGTGAGTACATGAACAATAGGAATGAGACTACCTTGTTCATGTGCTTTGACAGTGGCAAGTTAATATAATTTATTATATATTTATTATAAAGCACTACCAAATGCAGTGTAGACTCTCTTGCAAAAATAATTACAGTCTACTAATGCAAGATCTCATTGAAGCACATCATCAGTTCCTTGACAGTTAGGGAATAAGCCAAATACTCAGTGCAAATACAGCAAGGTTTCAACACACACATTTCCTTGCACCTAAAATGTGCAAGGGGAAAACCCCATTAAAACAGCATTTCTTATTACGATTTAAAACGATGGCCCCTCAGGCAGATTCTCTGTATATCAAAAGATAGCTATCATACCACTATATAACAGAAGAATAAATTCGCATCAAGTTACATAGGGAGCATAAAAAAGTTGCTCTTTCCTACAGCCCTGAAGAAAA
>JANRGW010014262.1:0-11740 GCA_024733675.1 Psilopsiagon aymara | reverse complement strand
GCTCCATCGCTGGTGGTGTTCAAGGCCAGGTTGGACAGAGCCTTGGGTGGCATGGTTTAGTGTGAGGTGTCCCTGCCATGGGTGGAACTGGATGATCTTAAGGTCCTTTCCAACCCTAACTATTCTATGATTCTATGATTCTTTCCTAGCATTTTTATTTTTGGGAGGTATGGGGACACACACCGTACAAATGGCAATTCACTTTTCACTTCTAGCATTCCCATTTGTATCCTAAAATGCTTTCATAACTCAAGTATGTACAGTCATGTACCTTTGCTCCTACTCCAAGTGTCTCTGGAGACAATCTAATTCCCACACTAAAAGGCTTTTAAAAAGGAGAGAAAGGTATCTTTGCCACAAAGTTTCTAATGCTTCTCAAAACTTGTTTTCTATTGTCTTCAAACTGCCTCACATGAATGCTCGTGCCAGAGATTTGTAAACCTGCAAAAGAATCTAAAACCGGCGTGGCAGATTTTACACTGGCCTCAAAATGGATTTTTGCTCAAGATTCCACATCAAAATGATTTAATGAAACAGAAGAGTGCAACAGCAGATTTCTATTACGTTGCTATTTCAGGGTCCTGGCAGTCATATTACCAGGTACAGTGCAGACAGGCAAAAAGACATTCCAACTTTAAATTATTTTTATACTGCACAAGATCAAATCAGCTAGCATTCTTCAGTGCTTAACAACTTTGAGCTGAGGTACAAGAAATTCAAGTGACTAACTGAAGTATCTCTTTCCTGCTGTGAACATTCCAGTATTTAAAGGGTGGTTTAACAAGAAGATGGAGACTCCTTTTTTACAAAGAGTCACATGAAAAAATGGGGGGTTCTGGGCACAGAAGATTCCGAGTGGACACAGGAAGAAAATGTTCCAACATGAGAACAATCAACCATTGGAATAATCTCCCCAGGGAACTGGTGACTCCCCAGGCTGGACACTGTTAAGGTTGGGTTGGACAGGGTGCTGGGCCATCTAGTCTGGGCCGTGTTTTGCCTAGAAAGGTTGGACCAGATGATCCTTGAAGTCCTTTCCAACCTGGGATTGTAGTATTCTATGTTTGTATGTTTCTATGAATGTCCTTCTCTGAGTACATCATAGGAGTCCTAAAGAAGTCAGACATTATTCCACTGTAAATGAAGAGGAGCTTGCTAATGTCTCCCAGTCTTGAAAAAAAAGAAAAAAAATATTTCATTTTCTCCTCCCAGACTGTGTTTAAAATCTCTCAAGTTTTCTGCTGGCTTTCCTCCAGGCACTTTCTAGTTTACTTGAGTGTTATCCTGCAATCTTTCCCTAAGAGCAGGCACTCCACTGAGATTGAGAGTCAAAGACCATTGGGACCAGCTTTTAGTATCTCACTTAGCTAATGATAGCTTGGGGGTGCCATAGCAGGACTCAGAGCACTCAGTAATCATCTACGGGAAGCCCAGAGCATCCAGGTGCCCCTTGAGAGATTCTCAATGTGGTGCCACTTCTGTGCTACTGTCTTGGAAAACGACCTCCTACTGGAGATCCTACTTTTTGAATCAGAAACCACACTCTGAAGACTGACCTGTTGTGTTTCATGTGAGCGAGTCCATAGGAGGCCACAAAGATGCTCCAAAAGCTGGAGCACACCTCTGCTATGGAGACAGGCTGAGAAAGCTGGGCTTGTTCGTCCTGGAGAAAAGAAGGCTCAAGGTAAGACTGTATAACAATTTCTATATCTGAAAGTCCTATTTTATATATAAAAATCGGAACTGCAGAGAGATTAAATTACAGACCTTCCTTAATATGTAGGGTTCAAGTTCATCTTTGCTGATTTTAGAGGTGGAAGCAATTTTATTTAACCTTAGGGTCTAGAGTCAGTTTGCTCAACACGGGTGCTTTGTTACACCCAAGATGCCTTGGACACCAATAGCGTCAGCAGACATAATAGGCATATAAAACATCCCACTTTCTTGAGTGAAGTGCATCCTTTTCTCAAAAGTTACAATTTTACCTCCACTCTAGAGATAAATGTTGACAAAATAAAGGCAATTGTCTTTGGTGCCAACATGTTCCAAAACAGGTTTTGGCTAACTGTCATCATCTGACACTCAGTGGAAGCAAGACTGCCAAGTGCTGGCTTTCTGAACACTTTTGGCTTGGAATTGGTGTGGGAGGGGAGCAGATGTGCTGTTCTGGTTCCTCTCTGCAAAGTGCAACTTCAGCACAAAAGCAAGCCAGCCTTCTCCTGAACCTAGCCCCAACTGAGACAACTGGTAATGTTCTTCCTCTTATGCCTCTGTCATTTTCCTAGTCTCTTTTTTTCCTCCTGATTTTTAACAAAGACGCAACAGGACTATCGTTCATTTCATTCATCTTGCTGGGGAAAAAAATCTTGTTGTTTCATTAGCTAAGAAAATACACCCAGAGTTATTTTATGAAGAGAAAAATGCACAGAATTATGACCTAACCACGAAGTTTCACTGTGTTTCTTCTAGTGTGCAAGCGCTGCTATTTTTGCTTTATTGCTGTACCACAAGATGCTTTATTTCAGAGTTTATGTTACAGGACAGTAAGAAAACAGCCCATAATCATGTGTTGCGTAGAATAATTGAATACTTCATTGAGTCTGCAGTGACTGGCAGTGAAAACATAGAGGCAGGGTTTTTCTGTTTGCTTGTTTGTCTCCAATATTTCCTGATGCAGTCTGGAAGCTTCAATCAGTGATGACATATAAAAACCCACCCACTTTGATGAAGCAGACTTTGTAAAGACTGGAAGACCAGACAATCCTTTTCTCTGTCCATGAAAGAAAGGCATTCCAAAGTTCAAGAGCTGGAAACAAAAGCCATGTGAGCTGAATGCCAAATTCCGCTAAACCTTTTTCTAGCAGTGAGCCAAATAACAAGAAGTAATAGATTTTTAGACACTCAAGTTTCCATATCAAAAGGTAAAGCCTTGTTCACAGTTAGATGCTTTTCTCATGCCTCAAAAAGGGCAGGTGATCAGTGCTGTGGTAATCAGGGGAAATACTTCAGGCTTGGATAGCAGGGGCAACCAATATAAACAGGCACCATGATTCTCAGGACACTTCACAAGACCATCTCCAGCCTTTGTGGGAGCAGACATAATGCTAAGATTGCCTGTTTCAGAGAGTAGGAGCCAGTTTCAGACTGATCCTCCCAAAACACAGGGAAAATGAAGAAAAGGATGACTACTGAGACTACATCTTTTAATACTGCTGGGCTATCTTACCCCTCCAAGACCTGACTTTCCAGCTAAGCAGCCAGAAGAGTTCACTCATGGTACAGGCAGACCCAGAGGAACTGACTGCACAGCATTCCCTGCTGGAAGGGAGTCAGTGAAGATGAACAGGGGAACAGGGGACCAGGAGCATGTCTGTGCTCACAGTCCTCCGAAGATCAGTCTTTCAGAGAGATAGGGACTCGGTCAGAGGCAGAGCTTGCCATCTGTGTGACTGCAAAATAAGCTTCTGTTGTTTTGTTTGGGCTTTTTTTTTTAACCACAGAATTGCTGATCCAGTTCAGATTAAAAATCTACCCACTGGAGTACTCCAGCTCCAACAGCACTCATAATGGATAGTGACTGAACAATGTGCTGTACTGATAACTATTAGTAGCACTGCTACTACCGTAATAACAGTGCTAACATGTACTGAGGGCTTCCCCCACACCTTCCCAGCCCCCAGTAACTCCTCAGTATCTCCTCAGAGACCTCCGAGGGCACAGATGCCACATTAATGTTTAAAAGCCCTGATTTTTTTTCCTTTTGTTAATTCATCAAATCACATTTTGAATCTATGCAAACAAGATCCTGTGCAAGGAGTTTCATAGCGTCAATGCCCGCTTGTGAAAACCCATCTCCTTTTGTTTGCTTTGCGCCTACCCTGAAATTTTCAGTCTCATGTTCCCAATCTATATTCGGAGAGATACCAGATCAGTTGGATGGGGCTTTGAGCAACCTGACCTAGTGGAAGGTGTCCCTGCCCATGGCAGAGGGATTGGAAGTGGATGATCATTAAGGTCCTTTCCAGCCCAAACTATTCTATGACTGTATCTATTTCCCAGTGTCCCTCTTCATGATTTTCACAGAACTATGTCCTACCTATCACCCTCATCTTCTTCACTACCCTCTTTTCTAGGTTGAAAAGTCCAAGTCTATAGCAAGCTTGTGCTGACAAACCAGGATTCAACTCAATAACTTTAAAATTACCAGGGCTTGAAGTCACTGACATTTGCGGTCAGTGTCTTCCTAGACAGAGATGAAGTTCTGTTCAGGACAAAGGTTGAAGATCTTCCTAGACTGCTTGCAGAATCAAATGAAATACTTAATTCAATGCACCAATCACAGGCATCCTGGGAAGCTGCAGCTTTCTGTTGTCTCCAGTGTGCAGCAGCAAGCTTAAACAGCCTCACAAAGAGAGCTTGTTTCCTAGTTGCCAGCTCTGCAGGTATCAGGCCATCACCTTTGAACACTTATCAGAGCTTGAAATGGACTGTGAACTCCAGAGCAAGCTCACCCCAAGGCTGTTCACAAGAGCTGCTCATATGCTCCCCCAATGCTCAGCCTAACAGACTTATTAGAGATAAATAGAGATTTATGAGGGTGAGACACCATATACTGGTTTATGGTCCCAGGGAAGAGGTTACAAGCTCAGCAACTGTAAAGAAAAAATACTTCCCGCATCATTCCCCTATCTGACTCAGCAAGGAAAAATCTTACAGTTAGTGATAAGGTGATTCTAGCTTCTTTCATCCCACTTACACAGGCTTTTTGCATGCTGACTTGGACCACATTACAGCCACTGCAGCAGTCTGCTAGCTCAGTCTCATATCTGTGATAAAAAAATAAGTATTAATTACAAAGAACACCTTGTCCATCAGCAATTGGATGCAACAAAAGTTTAGAAGATCCCTGCAGCTGTAGTGTGCTGTGGTTTTGATGCTGTTGGAGGGGGAGAAGGTGTCCTATTCAGCAATACATGGGCAGCTCTGTTTCAGGCTCTCTCATTCACAAGCTCTAGAAGAAGTCTGAGAAGCTAGTCAGAGTCCTCATTATAGCCAGACTTCTCCAGCTCTTTTAACTCCATGATGGTCCATCAAAGCTGCCTCAACCCATGCCTGCAAAGTGTCTGGCCCACTTAGTTACATGCATGACTCCATGGTGCAGCTGGCAACTGTGAAAGGGTTCATTTGGAAGGGAGGGTGGCTGGGATCAACATCACTTAAGCGATAATCTGCTAATCAGAGCTCCTTCTGTTGAAGTAATGCTCTCATCTCATCATTCCATGCTTGGAGTTTTCTTCTGCAAAGCTTTCCAAGTTTTTTCAGCCCCTGGTAGTTTTTCTTGCTTACCTCTGAACTGGGGTTTGCTCATGGCTCTGGCTGTAGGCTGGATGGCAACATGAAGAAAGGACAATTTGATTCAAGCCCAGAGACATCCAGGCTGTGATGCACATCATGGGGGAGAAGGAAAATAATTTTTATTAAGAGAAAAAGAAGACCATGTGCATATGGAAAAATGGCTTGAGACACTCAATTCTCCCTTAGGGTGGGAATGAGATTGCTCAGTGGTGTTCATAAATCACTGAAACAGCTAAACTGTGATAAGCAGCAGGCAGGGTAACTACATGTGAAATCTAATGTAAAACCTCTCAACTCACATCACTATTCTGAAAGATGGAGCTGGTAAATCAAAGAATACTCTCCCTAGAAAAGAAATAAGAAAGTGCAAGCCAGAAGTGTCATCGGTTGATGTTCTGCAAAGCAGATAAAGCCACGGTGAATGACCGGAAAGGCAAATCAGTCACTGGCATGGGGAAAACCTCACCTGGGAAAGAGATGAGTTGCAATGTTTACCCATTCCATCTTGTGCTCACCTACATATCAGAGTTTTTTTCACAGCAGAAGGACAGAGTAGACAGTGTTGAATGCTGATGACTTCTGCCCAGCTCAAAGACTCAGGGACTGACGCAAAACAGTGCAAGTTAGAGCTGTGTTTCCCAGTTCCACCCTTGCTTCAGAGCTCACACTCCAATCTCTATCCTTCCCATGTCCATCTGAGCTCATAGCACCAGCTCAGGTCAGGCCGATAGCACGGACAGCAACAGAAGGAGAGTAAGAGAAAAACCCAGGATGCTTTGCAGAGTCTATCTGTCCCACCATCAGTTCAACAAAGGCTGGCATTTTCAGGGCTGCTCAGAAGAAGAGAGGCTGGGAGACAGTCAACCACATTCCCTCGCTATTCAAAAAATGCAAATAAATGGAAACCAAGCCCATTGCTTAGGAAGGTAGTCCATGCATACCTTCCATCTTGTTTCATGGAAGTGCTTGGAAAAGCTTAAAAAGGTCTGAATCAAACCTGTTTCATAATGAAAAATAGAAGAGTACAGCTTTCTTTCAGCTGAAGGTCACTGCCTGAAGCCATTGCCCACTGCCTCTTCTGCTGGTTTCTCTGGTAGCCCAACTGTTAATTTACCCAGATTGCTTAAGATAGAAAATGCCTCTGGATCTGACTGCTCTCAGGGGAGAACTCTTCTTCACCTCCAGGACTCCTTTGTCTGCTTTAACACAAGCCCTCAACCCCACACATCTCATCTCCCTCTTCTCCAAAACCAGGTTTTGGGAGAAGATCTTCCTACTTTACACAGCAGTAAGTTCTTGATCTTCCTACTGCTACATTTCCTGCATCTTCTCATGCAGGGCAACCCACCCCATGGAGATGACTCCCTGGACCTACCCAGACCAGAACCCAAAACATGACCCAGAAACCTCGTCTCTCATCACTCTAGCTGTTGGTGGCTGGATGTACCACTTCCCATGTCTGGCCCAATTTCTATGCACACAGGTAGAGGTACCCTGCTGACTGGAGATATACAAGGTCTTGGCTGTACATTTCCAATTGGAAGGAGTTACCACTGAGAATAAAGGCCATAGGTGAAGTCAGCATAGATGACTCATCCCATGAGTTGCAGGGTCATCAGACATTCATTCAATCTCATGGTCCTCCTGAATACATGAAACTTTTAGCATGTTTGAAGGCCCTGGGTAATCTCTCAGGAATGGACACAAGCTTAAAAGAAGATGGACATGGCTGCTATAGCACCTTGTAAACCATTACCACAGAATGTTATAAGAGGCGTCCAGGCTCTTTAGTCCGCCTCTGACTACAGATCACAAGCAGTCCTGCACACTCCTATCCAGAGAGATAAAAAGCCTTTGCAGAAAAAAGTAAGCTACTTTTTAGAATTTATCCTTAGATTTCTTCTATAAATACAAAAATCTTTTTCTGACCAAGATTAATATTTTTGCTGAAGTTGATTTCCTATTACGCGGGGACAGGGAAGCAGGAGGAATCAAAACAAAACAGGAAACTGCTGAAACACAAAACATTGTTCTAGGAAGTGTTTTAACAATTTAGACTCTCACCTCCAGCTCACCATGAGGATTCATTGGCTGTTCACTCAGACTGCACAAGAAAAACAAACATCTTTTCCCTTCTTTGTTCCTCTCTTGCAGGCAGCCCTGATCCTGGAGTGCTAAATGCTAATGAAGAAAGTCAGAACCAGTACCAGAAAGCAAACGACAGCTTAAAAAAAAGAAAGGGGTTGTTTTTCTTATGTTTGGGTTGATTAACCAATGGTTGACACTGTCTTTCAAAGAAAGACAGGGAGAGTGTAACCTGCCACCCCTGGAAGCCTTGACACCAAGATGGGCTGGCTTTCTGGAGAACATCTTACAGTGAAAACCCAATTTGAAAGTGGTGCTGGCTGAAAGGTTTTGATTGGAGCAGTAGGAGAGAGCAGGGCAGAAACTCACTTATATCTAACAGCCTACCCACCCACCTACTTAACAAAAATACCCAAAACTTGTCTCACTTCATCCAACTGCATCACTCCTACTGGTGATAATGATGGGCAGATGCACGCCTTTTTTCTGGTGCAAGGCCAAATATAACCTATGCAGCAGAAGCTGCTAGATAAAAAACCCCTAACCTTTCTTTTGTTTAGCTAATTGGGCCTGTGTTTTGTCTGAAGCTACTGAGTGAGAACATCTGTAATAGCTTTTTCCATGTTGTGGCACTTCTTAGGTGTCACTGTTCTTGAGTCCGTCTCCACAGACTCATTTCTCACATCTGCTATTCCTCCTCTTTTCTCACACCTCCTCATTGATGATGAGGAAGCTGCTGTCCCCCTGCAAGGCAACTTCAACTGAGACACTGGTTTTGGTGCTGAATACCCAGCCTTGCCCTTCCTTTCCCACTAGGCAGATCTTCAGGCAAGACTATCCAAGGCACAAGGAGCAGGAGATTTGAAGCAAGACAGTCTCATCCAGGTCACAGAGGCATTTGACAGCAAGGATGTGGAGGTCCCGATCAGCACTGGCAATAACAATATGGGCTGCTCACTATGGTAACATTGCACCAAGGGTAAAATGAGGCACCAGGAGCTAAAACATGGAAGGACTCATGACTTACCCTCACAACCCTTGTATGTATTTTAATTTTGCTTTGACAGAGATTTTCACCTTCGATTTTGTCCATAAGACCCAGAGCAGATGCTTCCCTAAAGAGTCAGCAAGGAAGCCATCACACACTTCTTTCACAGTCATCACAGCCAACAGTTACAACTTCAGCCTTGTGCAAATAGCACCAGGTGTGAAGTATCAGGCCTTGTTTTTACTCCTTTTCTCTGCTCACATTGAAAGAAAGCAGTGACATCAAAACTCTCTTCTTTGCAATCCATATAAAACATACAGCAAATACAGCCAGAAATCCATGGTGGCCATTTTGCCCAATGCACAAACCTAATTTGGCCAAAGTTCCTTCTTAAATATTTTGGCCTTGACTTTGCCAACAAAACATGAGCAATAGCCAGGAGGAAACAGAGCAGGAAAGGCCATCTTACCCTCTGCAGCACTTGGTCATTGGACCTGCTCCTTACACAGTGTGGGATTTTTGCAGTATGGCTGCCAGCACCAGCCATGTCAGACCTTTGCCTTCCTAGTCAATGGTTTTAGTTGACGTGAGTCATGATGTTTTGCTGAACCTGAGTGACCCAGGAGAAAAAGGACAGGGGACTTTTTATCCAGCATGGGATTCCAGCTCCTGCAGAAGGGAAGTGTTCACCAGGCTGGGAAGAAAACAATTCAGGGAGAGGATAAGTTTATTATTAGCCTGTGTAAAAGTTAGCTACAATATAAAACCAGTTCCCAATAGCAATAGTTTCTGGCAAAAACCTTAGCCCATTCAAACTGGGTGCTATTTTTTGGGGGGTGGGAGTTTGCTGTATTACATCAGTAGAAGGATCCAAACACTTGGAAAGTTTTGTTGTAAGAAGTTGGAGAAACTAATTTCATCCCATGCCATCCCCAAGGGTCTCCTTAAAATAGCAACATTACAAAGGCTTCTTTCAGCACTGCATTCCTCCTTGGTTCAATATATACACGTCCATGGATGCAACCTGAAAGAAAACCAAAACAAAACTTGGTTGTCCAAACTGCCTTTGCCTCGATGAGAAAGAAGCCTGGAACCTTATAACAGTCTTCCAATACCCAAACAGGACCTACAAGAAATCTGGAAAGGGACATTTTACAAGGGCATGTAGTGTTAGGACAAGGGGGAATGGCTTTAAACAGACAGAGAGGAGATTTAGATGAGATCTGAGGAAGAAATTCTTCCCTCTGAGGGTGGTGAGGCCCTGGCACAGGTTGCCCAGAGAAGCTGTGGCTGAGCCACCCCTGGCAGCGTTCAAGATCAGGTTGGATGGGGCTTGGAGCAACCTGGGCTAGTGGAAGTTGTTCCTGCCCATGGCTGGGGGCTGGAACTAGATGATCTTAAAGGTCCCTTCCAACCCAAACCATTCTATGATTCTGTGACTGATCTGCTAAGGAGAATGTCCTTAGCATCAAAGTCACCTGGTGGAAAGACTTCTAAGCAGAGATCTCACATACTTGAATGCATCATCTGGAAATGCAGAATACAAAATTTTGTCCTCAAAAGACTATAGAGAGAGAAAGGATCCTCCTGTAACCAGGCCACAGAGAATACACAGTGTTTGGGTATGGTGCCTGTTGAGGAAATCATTTTTCCTGGGTCACCTGCTCAAAAAAAACCAAACACTACAGCGGTAGAGCTCTTTCTTGTCTGACCTTGCATAAGTCACAGTTTCCAAGGATGTCAAGGCCTAAAACTGCAGGACTCAACACTCTATACCTCATGAGTCAGACAGCAGCTTTTTACGTAGGGAAAAAAATTAAGAGGCTGGTTTAGGGTCATGTGAACCGTGAGGATGCTCACAAGTCCACCTCTGGTACAGGGAGTCCCTGGACGTGATTTACCATGACTTTAGAGGACACCTGTATGAACCACCAGTATAGTCCTGCTCTTCAGTTGTGTCTTGCATTCCCGCTCTAAGCAGAGAATAGAGAAGAAGGTTGAACAGGGTGGCATCCAGGAGGTGCCAGATTTCTCCTGTGGATCTGACCTCATTCACAGCAGTGGCAAAAATCTGAGTGATGTTGAGCTGTGAACTAAGCTTCAATTCTTACAGCTGCATCTGAGAGAAGGATGGAGGTATGGGCAGTACCTTGTCCATCTTCAGTTGTGCCTTACATCAAGTGGCTGGGAGGAGGGTTACAGCTACTTCTTGGGGAAACCCACCTGTAGGCCTGGCTGCAAGTGCCATCCCTCCAAAGAATAACTCTGTCTCTCTCACCTCCCTTCCTCCCAGAAGGGAACAGGCAGGGAAAAATGAATTATACCCCAACTGCAGTACCTGGCAGGGGGCTGTCTTTGGATCTAGGGAGTCCTGAGGTGAGGTGTGAGTTTATTTTGCTTGTAGATAGAGGAAATGCGGGAAAACATCTCTCATAGTCTTTGTGACTGTGAGAGCAAGACATGGCCAGAGTCAGATTTCTCGTCTGTGCTTCTTGGGCAAGCTTTAAACAGAACATTTTCCTCTCTTGCAGTTTCAGCAGATAGGTAGTAATCTGCCTTTAATCATTAAATTATTAAATACCAGCCCTGAGGCATCCCCAGTCCAGTCCCATACTGTGATCAGATAGAGACGGGGGACCAAAGTGTGGATGCGGACATTCCCTCAACATTATCACCACCTCCTCCTCCTGGTAGCGGCAGGAGGTGAAGGCATTTTAATATACAAACAAGCCTTTTGCCTGCTTCTCTCTCCAAAAGAAAAAACAGCAAGGGAGCTGCAATGGGGCCCCTGAAACTTTGCAGTGGATTTTTTTTTCCTCCTTCTCAGAATGACTATACAGCCCTGAGTACATATTTGCTCAGTCCACCCCACACTTAAGCACACAGAAGGCTCCCCTGGGGATAGGGGCTCTCCTACCATTCCCTCCCCCATGTTGGGCACACTGGGCTGACATGAGCCATACTCCAGAAGAGCTGGAAATACTTGCCTGGATATTCCCAAAGGAATCCCTCCCAAACCTCTACACACCTCCCACCCTTGCTGCAGCCCCCCTCCCCAGTAAGTATCTTTGTAATATATTCCATGCTGCAGGAACTTGAAATACATATCTGGGAGATGTGAACGGGCTGGGGTGAGGATGGCTTTATTGCCTTTAAATCTCCCTCCTTCAGCATCCCACTACCCATCTCCCCCCTCCACATCTCTCCGTTTCCCCTTTCCCTCCTTTTTCCATTTCCATCTCCTCCTCTCACTGCATCTTCTGCCTAACTAGAGGCCCGTGTCCCCGCTAGCCGGAGGGAAGGGGATGGGAC
>JANRGW010014261.1:0-10379 GCA_024733675.1 Psilopsiagon aymara | reverse complement strand
GTCTCTGCTTCCTCCCGGCTTCCCCTCCTCCCTGGCAGAGCATAAAACTCAGAAAGTCCTTGGTCAGAGTAAACATTGCTGAGCAACAAGTAAAAACGTCAGTGTTATCAGTGCTGTTCCCAGCCCAAAAGTCAAAACCGCAGCACTGCACCAGCTACCAAGAAGGAGAAAAATGACTGCTAATGCTGAACCCATTACAGGTTTTTTTTAAGAAATATGCAATGATCATAAATTTGAACTTTGTAATAAGCACTGGTTATCTCATATAATATTTTAAGAGAAAATGGCGTTCTTTTTCTCAGGCAGACATCTTGAACATAATATTTCTGTACTTACTAATGCTTGTACAGTAGATATGTACAAATACAGAAGGTCTGCGCTTCAGGCTACATATGCTAAATACATATATTAGGTTACACTTTTAAACAATGGCAGATAAAAAAATACAGTCACATAAAATAACAAAGAATTAATTAAAAAGAAAATATGTTACCATTAATAAGTTAGCACAAAAAATTTATTTTTCTTCATTTTCTCTATATTTTTTCCATATCAACTACTGCTTTCAAATTTTCTCATTTTAGGACTTGACTCTTTTCAGGTCATCATCTAGATGAATTTAGCTCTTTAAGAAGAATAACCTTAAAACCAAACCAATGAAACCTGACCTTATATAGAAAATAATGTCAACTTTCTCATTTTTTTTAATACTTACCAAAGAATTTTTAATTATATTGACAGTGAATCACATCTAGAATGCCAAAGAGTTTGCTGTGACTCAAATGCTTCCTGCTGCAACAGCTGCACTTCAGAGACAAATTTTTGGCTAGTTTTCATTTGCACTAAATTTAGAAATCTCTAGTAAGACATGAGCGTATGCCCTTTTTTATGTTATAGCTCTTTTCCATAAAACTGCATGTTGAATAATCAGTGTAGTTCAACTTTTTGCAGAGATAGACCTTTGTGAGAGGAGCAGATGAAGAAAGACCCTATCATTCTTTGTAGGCTGTTCATCAGAAGACAGGTTAGTCATAAATAAACATTTTAAGTTAGGTGAGAAGAATTCCATTTTTGCTGCTTCAGTGGACAGGCCTATTAAAAATTAAGGTTGAAACAAATAATTTTTGATTTGGCTAGTTTAGGTAGGGTAGTTTCCTGAAGGACACGATGCAGGTAATTCAAGGAGTACCACATCTATTTAAAGATGGATTTTTTTTTTTTTTGCCTGGAGTTCTGATTTGCCTGGTTTGTACATTTTTTTAAACAAATAGTGAAACAGCATTTACAATAGCTCTGGACTGAACTTTATACTATGCCAACAACTAATACATGGTGAAATAACAAAGACAAGTTGCATGCATTGGGAAGAAAAGTAAGATCAATGACACACTCCATTTAAGAGAATGACAATTAAGATAAATCATATGCTACACTGTTTAGCATATTTCCAACAAAATATACTGCACACAAAATTATATACTTTTTTTTTTCCCCCTTTGATAGTTTGTTACTGAGTGCTTTGTGAAGCCACCACAAACATTGTTGGCACAGATTCTCTGGATCTCCCCTGGGTTATTCTTAGTGTTTTTTTATCACATTGCTACTAAAGCATTGACACTAAGTGCTGAATACGTAACTTGTTTCTAATTAGATAACCTCTGTTTGCAAAACCTGTGGCCAAAAAAAAGTGCTTTTCTAAATTCAATCTGGATAAACACAACTCATTATGAGTAGCATGTGATATGTCTAAAGGTTCTGTCAAACAAAAGGAGGTGTTTTCATGCATTCCCCTGGAGTCTTGCTACCCTGATGGTAATTTTAAATTTGAAATATATTATCATTTTAAAAGCCTGAAAGATGTAAAGAATTAATTCTCTCTCCTAAAGTCAACAAATAATTATGAGTGCGGGATTAGATTGATAGATTAGTGGCATGGTAAATTAAAAGTAAAACAGGAATGGATATATTAAATCAGTCTAGCTACTTTGAAATTCTTTATTAATTCTCTATTTGGGGATTTTAAAAGGCTGATTCCAGTGTCTGTAGGGATCCAAGTTTAAGAAATTTAAAAATATAGCTTCCCCCTCTGCCCCAGCTATGTGTGCTCTCTAGCCTTTTTATATGCCTTCAATAGCTTTTCACTTTTGATCTGGAGTGTGTTTCTGAAAAGAATCTTGTATGTCTGCTTCAAACCATAATATATCACCCTACATGACTGGCTTCCTTTTGGATGAAAATAAACCAAGAGTTGCACACTAGAAACTAACTTAATATGATCCTAACACTAGTGGGTATTTAGTCTCATTTAGTCTGTAAAACCTCCCAAGATATGTACAGCATGAATGCCAGGTCCTCAATGCCATCTGCTCTGCTTAGTGATACATTCTTGTTGTGCCACACTGCCAGTTTATTGGACATAGTTTACATTCCTGGCACAACTGAGGACCTCAGGGAAAGAAAGATGAACCTAGGGCCCTACTCCTGGGTGCTGATGACCTCTGTTCTCTGTGGCTAAAAGAGTACTTCAACCAAGGTGCTTTTCTGCACATCTTATTTTAGCATTTAAGTGTTATTCAGCATGTCAGAAGCAAAATTATGTGAAATTATGAAACCAGGATTGGCATCACTGATTAGGATTTCATACAGATTCACTGACCTCTAGCTCCCTTTGCATATTTATGCCACTGAGTGCATCTGCCCTGCCTCTCTTAATGTCTTTCTTGAAACAATGGGGGCACCTACCCCACCCCCCAAACTCAAACATTCTGGCTTTGGCCCCTTGTTTCTTATTTATGAGTTATGGACCTGAACAAGAACCAAACCTGTACCATAACTATGATTTCTGGGCTACTAGGGGTTTTTTATACATTTTACAGCTTGAATAAGCAGTGGAATTGACAGATCAATCTCATTTTACTCAGTCAAACGGAAGCCTTATTCATTCCTAGGATGTGCTGTTGGCAGCTGCTAAGAGACATTATCACTTTGCCCTTTCAGTGGTTTGAGGTAAACTGGAGCTAAGGCATGATGTGGATTCGCAAAATATGTGGGATGAAACACAGTACTGTTTGACCAAAGGCTTTCTTCTAAACTCCTGGATGTTGAAAAAAGACTGTGACAAAGAGAGGGTGTGCCTGAAAAGGTTGCTGAACGCTTGAGTGGCATCTCTCTCTGTATGACAAGTCTTGGGGGATTGAGCACTTAAATCTTAATTACAAAAAACAATCATCATCAGGTATTAAAACCCTATAGGGAAATTGAAAGACTCAGAGAAGAGAACCCAATAGTGGAGATCTGCTCTACACAAATTTAATTGATTCATATTATCCAAATAAACCTGATAAATTAAAAAAAAAAAAAAAAAAGTTATCTATCTCTAAGAAATTGTTGAATGATTCTACTATACAGCATATGCTGTGAAAAAGACAGAGGGTGAGATTTTCAACCTGAAGAAATTTAGTGACTTTTTAATGAAGAGCTAAATGCCACAGGTGACCAACTTTTTCAGAACAATCTGTAATGCAGCTGAAAACAGAAATCTTTTAGATCACTAAATGTCAAGCATTTGCAAAACATGCATCGATACAATTACAGGTTATATAGGGTTTGTCACACTTCTATAATGTGAACATGCAATCGAAAAACAATCTGAAGAAACTACATTGGTGGAAATGAAAGTGTCTTTAAAAAATGAGAGTGCTTTATTGCAGCAGTGTAATAAAAAGAAGGGGTTATACTATCCCTGGAACTGAAGAATGGCAGTCATTGTCTGTGATGAATTTTATGGTAGTGGGAAGCAGGACTGTAAAGCAGGACTCAGTTTGCAGAAAATGATTTTCTAGTTAAACAGTGGCCAATTTTTAGATTTTTCAGAAATAATAAGATAGTTGTGTCACACTTAATTCACAGTATAATTAACAATGGCAGGTTTTTCCTTTCAGACTTACTAACCATTTCTGCTATTGTACATGACTGACCTAGAAGGAAAAATAAAGATTATAGACTAACCACATAAAAGTTCTGCTTAGAGCACACAGCATTTGTTCTTTATTTTGTTAACCCTATTGACAACAGCAACAGTTATAGTGGCAAAACCACAGTTTACTGCTTCTTCATTGTCTTTCAAGAGAAAAAATTTCTAAATACATTTCTACGGCATGGACAGCCATGGTACTGCATGCTTCACATGTGTTGTCATGCTTCAACTCTTCTCTGGTGACAAAGGCCACTTAGAAGACCCCCAGACTTCTTGTATTGTTATGGCATTTCTACTAAGATTCACAGCTTCAGCTAAATCAACTCTTTGCCTGAGTGTGATGCCTCTTTTTCTGAGTGAGATGTTAACTGGATCAGGAATGATCCAGTTATAAACAAAAGCAGACCTTCCCTAGGAGTCTTCCCCTAAAAACTTAATTGAACACAGTTCTGAGGTCTATAAATGATTGTGTGGAACCAAGAGCAAGCACATGAGGGTAACCTTTTAACCCAGTCCTGACATTATAAAAATAATCTGGCATGGAACTATGCTGTCAGACTGTACTAATGTACTATCTTTTCGAAAGTCATTTTAATGGGAGGTCAGTCTGTCTGGAGATTTTTTTTTTTTCTCTTTCCTCAAACAGAAGAAATTTAGATGAGAAGTTTAGACTGGATGGCTAACATCTGGACACCTAGAGCCAAAAGTGATTAATGACTAAAGCGTGAACTTCAGAACACTCAGTATTTAATATATGCCATGTTTCCCTTAAAATATTTGCTGCTGTTGTCTCCCCACCCTTTTATGTAGGTGACAGGCTTCAGGTACATGTGACTTCAGTTGCAGATTCTCTGTGCATAAAATTTCTTTTAAACTCAGTGGGAACTCAAATTGTGGAATCTGTCAGATCAAATCCTCTCTTCTCTGTAAATGGATAAGGAAAGGCATTGAATATGGAGTAAGGTAGTATGCTATCAGTACGAGAAGCTTGTGTTCTTGTCTTAGCACTTAGCTTATTTAAAATGCTATAATGCTATTATATTTTAAATATCATAATGCAAAAAATTAAAACCCCCATCACCTTATGTTTGGTTAAAGCGATACAAATGATTCTTCACAAGATGTTGTGTAAATCTGTAGACTTTTTTAGCCATTCCTACCTCTAGATACTCAAATGAAAAAGCAACAAAAGTCAACCACTTTACATCTGAAAAAAATTTAATGAAGTTGCTCACATTAGAGGCTGGAAAACTACAATCATTAAAAGGCCACCCACGTACACAAATTTTGTAAAAAAGTTGGAATTCCACTCTTCGTGGCATCTTTATCAAATAATGCTGTTCACTGAAAATTATAATGAAAATATAATCTATTATAAAGTATGCTTAGCCAAAGTTTGCAAGCAGCAGACTAAGTTTTGAAGAACAAGTAAAAAGCAAAGTTGCAATCCTTTTTTTAGTGCAGTTTGTTCTCTTTTTTGAAAAATGCAGACATATATTGCAATAATTACCTAACCTTTGTTTCATAGTATAAGCTTTCCTCATATACCTTTTCTTAAATACACTTATGTGAAATTCTAGAAAACAGTCCACAGATATTTGTAAACAATACATATTGTAATTTTTCTCATGAAATTATTAGGAATGGATAATGACTTTAGACATAGTTATGATTAATGAGTTATTTTCTGCAAAATTGTCCCATCAGCTTTTAATGAAAAACAGAATTCAATGATTTAACTGTCATGTATTCTCTATCAGTGCAAGGATAGCTCTGTAGTATTACTGAATGAAAGCTAACCCATAGGTGATATTTCTTTGAAAATGATATAAATCCAGGTTTATAACCTTACAATGCATTCTTTACTCTTATAAGTACTGCCCTGATAAAAACTTATAGACGTGAATGTTCTCATCATATTTTCAAATCACAGTTATCTCTATGCAGCTGACCACACTAAGGATTCTTCATGATCTAATTAAAAATTACCTTATTTAGGAGAGGTTTTTTTATGTTATGATTCATATGAGAAACTTAAAGACGAAATTCTGATCTTGCTGAGTTAGATTACATAAGCATTAAAGTTGCTTAGAGGAGTATATACTACAAAAATATGTCTAAGTCATGCTACTGTTAGCTGGCCGAGCCTGATAAGAGGAAAAGAGTAAGAATAGACCATAGCTCTTTGTCACTGTTAGGCAGGCTGTATATGGCACCTTCAACTAAATAATAAAAAGCTCTGCTAAGCACTTGACTGACCTTATAGTGCTGCCTCTTTGCTAGCCCTACTTGATGACATTTTTGATGGAAATCTTCCATCAAGAAATTCAGTTTCAGTGTGATCTAAATAATCTGAAGGGGGTTGTTAATTTAGAGGAATTTTTGCAATGCGAAGTCAAAATATGATGTTTTGATCAAGCTAAAATGCTTCATTTTGACAGTTTCATTTTTATTTATTTCATAATAATGATGTATGTGTACATTATATTTGCTATTATGTTCCTAAAATCTAATACTGGTTATACTAATATAGTGTTAGAACTTCAATTCAGACATAAAACTGTATGAATTAAAATAATGTTGAAAATAAATGCTTAACTGACTCAAACTAAAAAAAAATGTTGAATTTCACTTCAGAAAAAAGGGCTTCTCATCAAACAGGAAGAAAATTGGAAGGGAAATACTCTTCCAACATTAAAATTTTGCACAGAATGGAAGTTCACAGTTTTTGATTCCTGCTAACATTGATTACATGAGAGTATTTCAGTGCTTTTCCCAAACACATTACAGACTATCAGAGAAACTTTTAACAAAAATTCTACTACTGCTACACATTCTGGTAAGGCTATTTAAGAGCAGAGAGAAGACTGTTTCAGAGAGCTTTGCAGTATGTAGGAATTGGGCATGCTGACAAATATGAAGAAAGGCAAAGATGGAAATACTGATGCAAAGAACAAGAATATCATGTGAAAGATCCATTTACAACTATTTGTAAAACATCATTTCCTCTGTGCTTAGGATAGACATCATTAGTCTTCATCGTTAGCTCTGAATTTACTGAGGAAGAGTGCTATTTATGGAATCATCGGTACTCTAGTTCACAGCTGATTCTGATAAAACCATATTTTTCAGCTTTGAAATGAATAGACAGAATGTTGTGCCTTTGAAAGTAAACCAGAGAATTGTTCTGTCACTGGATTTCCTTCTTTATGTATTTCTTCATTAGAGCCTTTTTAACAATAAGAGTTATCAGGGAAGGGCTCTTTTCTGTGGATATTTATTATTGTTTGGGGTTTTTGTAACTCTAAAGGGTTGAGTACTTTTCTTTGGGGTGGGGGGGAGACACATTATTTTAAAAGCTGTTTATAGTCACAATTAACAAAATGGTTAAACCTGTTGTCAATTAACTTAATTGATTATAAAAGTTGATGGACACCTGGAATGCAAGTATTTTGCCTGCAGCTGAACTGAGTACAAGAGCAATTTATTTTAATAATGAATGGTGGAGGAAAAATTGAGCAGAAATGCTGTAAAGGAAAGCCTTAGAGGGTTAAAGCAAACACGCACAATGGCTGGTGCTAATGTTTCTGATAGTGGGCTGAGATTTATTAAATCTCTTACATTAGTGCAGTAGAAGTACTTTAAAAATAAGTGGACAGATACATTTTAGTGTGAAAGGGACCATCTTCCCTAGAACTGACTCAAATTTAGTGGTGATCTGAAGGGTGGCAGTTTACACAATAAAAAACAGTTGACCAATAAACCACTATTTAATACAGGAAAACAACCTAACTGGCATAGATATGACATTTTGTGAGTGTGAAAATTCTAAAGTTAATGTAATTCACTCACCGTGAGACTGTGGGGCTTTAATCAAGTCAGTTCTTCCAGTCCTCACAACTTGTACAAGTGATTTAAGATAAATTATGTTTTTAAAATCTGGGGACTCATGTTTAATTCAGTTGTGATCAGAATATTGTGAGATTTGTTTTTAACTGGAGGTGAACTAGAAGGAATGTCTTTCTATGGATTACCCTAAATTTCTGCTAAATGTTCAATTAATGTAATTTGGACCTTTCTCCTAACACTTTCATTTAGTAGCTATTGGATATCTTGTAAGTATTAAATTGCCTCTCCCCCCCCCCCCCAATGACTAAAACAAACACTGGGGGGAAAAAAAATAAAATATTTTAGTGCTTGGCTACAATTTCAGACCAATATCAAAGTCAGAGAACTGGTTCATAAAGGAAGAATTTTAAATTAAATGGGGAAGACTGGTGGTGAAGGCAGCTTTAAATTAGATGTGTTGTGGGAGGGGGTCATCGATCTGTCCTAACACTCCAAGTCAGTTGCCAGCACCTGTAATAAATGCTTGGAGCCATGCAGAGATATTTCAGCTGCTCCAGATAATGAGTTGTCTTCATTTGAAGCTCGGCTTAGATGCCTCAATACAAACGACCATAGTATGGGGAATAAACAAGAGAAATTAGAGATGTGTGCACATATATGGGGATATGAGCTGAGGTATTAATCGCTGAGGTGAGTAGCTCGACAGTTGACACCTTCAACACCTGATCGGGGGGAAGCTCAGTGTGCAGAAGCCTCAAGTTAGAGTGGAGAGAGCCACCCAGGGAGCCTCAAGTCTTCGACACAACTTGCCCAGGAGCCAGCAGCTCAGCGGATGCGAGCAGCTGACTCAGAGGGGGTGACGCCAGGAGGAGCAGCACCAGCCCCGACTGGGTAAAAGCTGCCCCAGGGAGCGCGGCGAACAGGAGTGAGACGGACAAACAGGGCGGGGCAGGTAGTTTGCCTGGGCAGGCGAGTGGGATGGTGAGCACTTGCCTGTTGGCCGCCTCCCACAGCAGCTCCCCTGGGAGCTCTGCTCTGGCTGCTCCAGCAGTGACTAGCATAGGCACCAAAACAGAGCCGATGAGAGGGGAGGATGCAGCTCAGAGTTCGGAGTGTAGAGAATGCCTACACTGCTCTCCTGAGGCAAGGGTGTACAATGGGCAGGGCTGCACTTGGGGCTGTCTGGTGAAGATCATCCTGCAGGAAGTGGCTGAGCTGCGGAATGTTGTTAATAGGCTGAACGATGCTGGGGATACTGAGAGGAAGCAGGACTGCTTGTTCCAGGCCCAAATGTGCAGGGGCCCCAAGAGTTCCCTGTAGCTCATGGTGGAAAGAAGGAGGCCGCTAAGCCAGGAAGCTGGGAAAAATTTGCAGAAAAAGGAGGAAGAGGGCAATTAAAATCAAAGGGCTTCCTCCTAAATCTGTTGTCCCCACCCAGAACTGCTTTGCTGTCCTGCAGGGGGCTGAGGAGGAAATACACTCTCACCAGGGACAACCGCCTGATGCACCGGCAAAGAAGATCACTACTGGTACTGCCAGAAAGAAGCGATGGGTCTTAGTGGTAGGGGACTCTACTTTGAAAGGAACAGAGGCACCCATCTGTCAGCCTGGCCCTGTCTCAAGGGAGGTGTGTTGCCTACCAGAGGCATGGATCAGGGATGTTGCAGAGCGGCTGCCTGCTCTAGTTGGTCCTGCTGATTATTACCCACTTCTTGTGATCCATGTGGGTGCTAGTGATATAGATAGCAGTAGCATGGAGAATGTAAAGGACTACAGAGTCCTGGGAGAGGTAGTTAGGGGCTCTGGAGCTCCGATTGGCTTTTCCTCAATTCTCCAGGATACAGGGGTGGACATTAAAAGGGCTAGGCAGATTTGACAGATTAATAAATGGTTAGAAGGGTGGTGCCATGGTCAAAGGTTTGGGTATCTTGAACAGGGGACTCAGTTTAGAATGCCAGGTCTACTGGAGCTGGTGGAGCTGGTCTGACAAAGGGGAAGAGAGGTTTTGATAGGAGGCTTGCCAGACTGGTCAAGGATGCTTTAAAGTAGATGTGTTGGGGGAGGGGGGCATCATTCCGTCCCAACACACGCAGTCTCTTGCCAGCACCTATAATAACCATTCAGAGCAATGTAGAGATATTCCAGCTGCCCCAGCAAATGAACCTGCTTCAACTGGAGCTCATCTCAGATGCCTCTATACAAATGTTCATAGCATGGGGAACAAACAAGAAGAATTAGAGATGTGTGCATGCCTATGGGGGTATGATATAATAGACATCACAGAAACATGGTGGGATGGCTCCCGTGACTGGTGTGTTGGAATGGAAGGTTACAGGCTCTTCAGAAAAGACAGGCCTGGCAGACAGGGAGGAGGAGTTGCTATTTATGTTAGGGGTAGGCTGGAGAGTATGGAACTCTCCAGAGTACGTGAACAGTCAACAGAGAGTTTGTGGGTCAGGGTTAAAGAGGGAGCAGTGATGGGAGACATTATTGTGGGGATCTGTTACAGACCGCCTGACCAAGAGGGCTCGGTGGATGAAGCACTCTATAGACA
>JANRGW010014260.1:8077-30066 GCA_024733675.1 Psilopsiagon aymara | reverse complement strand
GGATCACCTCCCTCGACCTGCTGGTCACACTCCTTTTGATGCAGCCCAGGATACGGTTGGCTTTCTGGGCTGCGAGTACACACTGCAGGCTCATGTTCATTTTTTCATCGACCAACACCTCCAAGTCCCTCTCCTCAGGGCTGCTCTGAATCTCTTCCCTGCCCAACCTGTAGCTGTGCCTGGGATTAGTCCATCCCAGTAATTTCTTGGACTTCTGATTTCTCTCTCTCTAACTTCTTTTTCCACCCATTCCAGGTTCTGCCTTCTACCCTATATCCTTAAGCCTTTTTTTGTATGCTGGCTGCACATCTCCTCCTGTCCAGGATCCTTCCCATCATACCTACTGGTACTTCGCATTCTGTTGCATCTTTGCAATCTGAAAAGCTTAGATGATGAACATGGCCTTTTGCTCATAAAATGCTAATGTACATTGTCTTTCACTACCTGCCTAACACTTAACGATTTAAATAGGCCTTTGAGGTGCCTAACAGTATGAAATATTTTTCAAATAAGATTATCTTCTCCTTAATTGTATGACTTTTACCTGCTTTCTGTCTGGAAGCAAGAGTGTAGTCCAACAAGAAAGGGATGATTTGAAGCCTGTTCAAAGACGTGTTTCTCTGTCTGAACCCAATCAATATCCTATTTATTTAAGAAAAGTGACATTCAGAAAAGGACTGTTACCATTCTTAGGTCAAGTATGTATTAATGACAATTAGCAGAAAGATAATCAAGTGTTTTGCTGTCCTCATTTTACTTAAAAGAAATTAAATATTATATAGTTTTTCCAATGTGAAGTAATACAATGCAGAATACTGGGGGGTTTTCTTGTCTTAAGCATTCTGTACTTTTAGCCTCATTGTGTGACTACACTTGTGAATGAAAACACACTCATCTATAAAAGAAACTGGTGCAGACAGATGCAAAGTAGCATTAACAAAAAAAGCAAAGTAAATCAATGGTAGAGAAGTAGACACAAAAGCTCTTGGATAGCAAACCACAGACACTCAACACTTTTCTGAGTAGCCTAAAGAAACACAAAGGAAATCTTCAGTAACAGTATGTGTTCAGCAGTTTAATACTGTAATTTCTGACAAATTCCCACTAATCTTCCAACTTGAGGGAGACACTGAAGCTCTTTGGAAGAGCTGCCTGATTTATTGTAAAAAGCTTTCCTACCTCATCATCATTGACGAGCTCTTTCTTCACTACTTTCATTGCATAAATGCGTTCAGTTTTCTTCAATCGAACAAGCAGTACTTTAGCATAACTGCCTCTTCCTATAACTCTGAGCAAATCAAAATCCTGAAGACCCAGACTGGAGGAAGCTTTCCCACTTTCTCTAATGCTCATTGCCTATTGGTAAAGATATTCTGAAATGAGTAAGCCAGCTTTCCAATTTTAACAACTGCAGAAGTCAGCATTTCAAACAGAACAGCAAAATTAATATAAGCATGTAATTCAATTAACACTTGTTATTCTTAAAAACTGCTTTGTCCTGGAGAGGAATGTGAGGGGAAAAAAAGGAGGCAGAGGAGACTTGGCAGGTAGAAAACAGATGAGGCTGGAGGATTTTGGAATACTTCCTAAATAAAGCACATCTCAACTCAAGATTCAAAATAAAGCACCTTGTAAGCTGCTCCTTTGTGACAAATTAAATTAGTAAAATATTGAAATTGACAGACACAAGATCTCTTAATACACATCACATAGTTAAGACTTTACCTCTTTTTCTTCACCAACATGGTCCAAGCTTTCATGACTTGAGGGATTATATGGAATCACTAAAGGTGCAAAAAAACCCTGTTAGACCAGTGTGACACAACAGTATTTTCTTTTGCCTTGAAATTTCCACACAAAAGCTCAGAGAGATATACAGTTTAAATACTTCTACTACAAGTATTCAAAACTGCTGGGTCTGGGGTTTTTTTAAGTGCAGGAGGGTAAACCATCATAATCATTCTTTCCCAATACTGCATCAGTAATCAGTTATGGCTAATATAAAATCCTGTAATTCTAATTGGAGATCTCTTCAAACTCCACACACAGAGAATCTTGTGCAGAACAGTGGTCTGTTTGTTTTTTAAACTGACCATCATCTATATCCAGATTCAAACATTAGGACCATCTCTCTTATTGATACAACAATGAACTTGTTTGGCTACAAATCCAGTAGACACCCTGCTATTGCTGCTGTGGGGTTTTGTTTGTTTGATCAGGGCATTTAAAGTACATGGCTTACTGATAGAAAAATTATGACAGCCTAAATTCCTCCTTTTTAGCCAGGTTTCTTAAGCTGGTAGGACATGGAAAACAGGATTTTTTGTATTTATATCCCCCTTAGCATTAAGAAGAGGGATACAAGTCTTATTTTTCTTGTTCTGTGAAAAAAGTAAAGAATGGTTTTAAAATTAATTTTAAAGTTATTTTGTTTCATTTTAAAACACAAAGTTCATGTTTCAGTGTTGGGGAATGGTTGTTAGAAAATGGACACAATGAGGCCATAGGCCAATGGATGGAAGAGACCTGGCAGTAATGAACCAAAGGCTTTGCGGCCTGGCCTGGAGGTTACTAACAGACGCGTACGTGCAGAAGGACTGAGCAAGCTGGCACAGAAAGTTGTGGAGACAGATATAACAAGAAGGGACTGATAACTGTAACCTTGAAACACAGCTGCAGGCCTTAACGAGCTTGGACTTGAGGCAAGCATGGAAAACAGCAAAGAAGAAGGTTTGGAAAACAACACAGAAGAAGAAACTGCAAGGGGGGGGTACTACAAGTGTGTTTCTGTATTGTAACCAATCATGTATTGACTAGTATGCATAGGTAGCCAATCATATACTGCTTAGTGTAACCCATAAGAGTATATAACTGGGACCCTTAGATGAAATAAACAAGCTTGATGTGTGATCATACTGATTGTCATCATTGTCCCACCACAGTAAGGGTCCTCGCATGCTGCATTTCAGGAACTTACAGTAATTTAAAGAAGAAAAATTACTCATCTTACCTGATTCTACATTGTCAGGATGCACTGATGATGGATCCATAGGCATTATTGGCTCCTGCAAATACGGACAGGATTTTTGTATTAGACTGTCCAAGTATAAGAGACATTATTTTAGAGACAGTAATTGATCCCCAAGGAATATAATCTTAGCTACTTTTAAACTTGTTTAATCAACATACATACTGCTCTAATTCATACTCAATAAAAGAAACCACTTTTTGCCAAATTTTTTTACTAAATTTTACCAATTTTCTGGAATTTACAACATGCTTCCAGAAGCTGGTGAAGTGACAACTTAGGACAACAGAGAAAAGAAGTACAGCAGATGAGAAATGAGACAGAAAAGCTCAAGTACCTCAGCAGTACATGTATTAGTCAAACGAGTTCACAAAACGTAGACCTGCAGTTGTCTGCTTTTAATAATAAGCCAGGAGCAATAATAATCTAAAATTTTCTGGAGACTTAAGAACTAAAGATGATTGGATTTCTTGGGAGAAAAGACAAAACCTCTGTACTTCATCCTCCTTTTCTGTAAAATGAGAAATAATCTAATAATCTAACAGATATTTAGAGCATTTATTTCACCTGTACTTCCCTTCAAAGATGTAAAATAATGCATGTGCATATATATACTGCGTGATGTAACAGAGCAGCAAAGAATGAGATAAACATCACTTCTAGGCTTATACTAGACACTAGAAAAAAACAAGATGTGAAAATTAGATTCCCGTCTTGCCAGTAAACTGCCTTTTGCTATGTGAATCCCAAACTTACTTGCAAAGTGTTGCAGTAACCATAAAGAATGATGTTTCATCGACTGTGATTCTTTGCAGACTGTAGTTCAAAAACCGTTAACATAACATGGGGTTTGGTTGGTTGATTGGTGGTTCTTTTTTAAGGGGACAACTCTTCTTTTGTTTTACTTACTGGTTGTAGTGTATGTCGTCCACATTCAGTAGTGACAAGTTTGTGACACTTCTTGTGAACAAGGAGCTTGCAATTGATGCATTTATATCCTTGGCGACCCAGGCCCCATATTCGGTCAGTGCAGATGGCACAATGAGCTCTCTAGAAAGACAAATCAACAGAACCAATTAAAGAGCAAAACTGAACAATAAAAACTAATCAGCCAGATTATCATTAACAAAACCCATAGGATAGGAGATCAGAGAGAATCCTGCTGCACTTGCCACTATACCAAGAGTGTCTATCTGAAACTCTTGAGAACAAACATGCAGATACAATATGCAGGAGTTCAAAAACTACAACTGAACAATAAGCAGCAACTGCCATTCAAAAAGCCTGCATCTACATGGAAAGATGCAGGCAGGGCCAGCCTCTTCTTCTGCACACAGCCCCAGGGAGGCATGAGCCAATCAACTCCAAGTCAGATTTCTGCAGCTGAATCAGTAGGCTGCTGTGACTGAGCTCATTTGCTATGCATCTCCTCATCTGTGTAGTTGAGTCCTTACATTTGTACAGAGTAAGGCAGGAGAGCAAAAGTTTCAACACATTAAACCACCAGATAATAGGACACGGGAAGATTACTGAAGGACATCAACAAAACAACTCAAAGATCCATGAAAACAGGGTGCCTATGAAAGCAAGAGTAGAAAGTGATTAAGCTATGGTGCCTTGACAGCCTTTGACCAGGAAGAGTTTAAAAAAGAAAAAAAAAGGGGGGGGAAGGGGGAAGAGGGCTTAGAAGTTAGGTATGAAAGATGCTCAAGATGAAATTCAGTGGAGGCAGTCTCAAGCATTAAGCACACAGTACACTAAGTTTAAAAAAGAAGGAAATATTACTGAAGCTGTCAAGGAACCTGGCTTATTCCAGTATTTTGGGTTTGCTTTGTCTTGTTCCTTTTTCTAAACATAACAGAAAGCCTTCTTGGCCTCAGCTAATTGTATTTGACCATTGCTTCTTGAAAATACTATAAATAGCTTGTCATTTTCAGTTGACTACCTGCCATCACAAGCAGGCTCTTTGGACAAACATCTCAGTTTTCTTGTTTAAACATCATGAAAGAAAAGTCTGTGCAATGTAGGCAAACTCATGTTTTTGAACCCAGAACTGAAAGAACTGAAAATGTATTTTCAGCTCACAACCATCTGATGCCAGTGTTCAAGTCTGTCCTCTGCGAAGACTTCAAGAGAACACAGGAGCTTTTGCATAATCAATATCATGGTTTCATACTATATGTAAAGTGAATTGCAACCAATTTATTTTTCTATTATAATCATTACTAAATTATCAGGAACTTAAGTTTCCTGAAACTACAGGGTTACCAAAAGTGTAGCTACTACAGACAAACAACAAAAATGAGAATAAAAACACCTTAGATTTTTTCAAGGAAGTGACACTGTAATTACAAAAGTAAGACATCCCTGTATCATGTTTTCAAGTACCCAACAAGAATCTCACCCTGTTAAATCGTTTGGCTTGGAAAGTGTGACCATTTGCACAATAGAGCTTTCGCCACCGGCGGGCGCCTCGGCGATAAATGGATTCTAAGAGGAAAAACATATGATTATATCCATTAAAATATAAACACAGAACTACAGCATCTTCTCGTGGAGGTTTCTGTGTAGAGCGATTTGCAGAGTAATGTTTCGCTCCTGCACTCCACAGAAACACAGAGTAATGTTCCAAGTATCTTTTTAATTTTTTAAGTTTTGGAGCAAGTCTAAAGCAGAATATCCCTATCAACTCAAAATTAATCTTGCTTCTCTAAAGTTAAAAGTAACAGTGACTGAAGAGAAGGGAAACTGCCCAAGCAGTACAAACACTTGTGTGCAAAGTATGCACCTTACCTAAACTTGGGGAGGAGCTGGGGGAAGGAGGAAAGAACGTGCATTACAGCAGCACACCCTCATTGACAAGGCTGCTTGCACAAATCCTCCAGTGGTTTAGATCCACAGCTGCCACTGTTTGGTTTTGATTTTTACTCTTTATTAGTGGAGATATCAGGAACCAAAATTGAAAACTACAATATACAATACTACACTGAGCTGCAAGTCTATTTCTAATTCATCCTGCAACCTCGCTTTTTCAGAAAAGCAGCATTAACCATACTGCTGAAGTTAACTTTTAAGCATGCACATTTACATTTGTCAGCCTCGGATGTCAAGCTGACAGAGGGGTGTGTGTGTGTGTGTAGCATACATATGCTCTTTTACAAAGCTTTAAGACAGAGGGAAAATTACCTATATCAGCTAACATAACTTAAGAGGTTTCCAGAGAATACTCCTGGTACTACCCAGACATCAATTTACAATTAATTAGGTGATCTCTAAATGGTGAAACAAGTCATTACCATTGGTTACAAACCTTTGTTCGCACTACTCAGCCAGCAGTCTGGTAACTACCAAAGACAGGAGTAATAAAAAACTGTCACGGTAGAAGAGGCAAAAGCAAGGAAAGCAGCGTGACATGGACAGTTAACAGGAATGTGAAATGCTCATTAACAATGATTCAGAAGTAATAAACAACATTTAAGTTTAGCAAGATTTCTATTCCTTTTAAATACTTATTTTGTAGATATTTGATTAATACTAATCCTAACTGTAGGATGAAAACCTACAGAATAATAAAATTTTTAAAAAAGGAAATCTGAATTCTTGATTTTCCATACTTTTTAACTGAAAAGCCTACTTACTATCTTCTCCGGGACAAGGCATGCCAGGCCGTTCTGGTACACAGGGGAATACTGCAAGACAGACATTAACATCTGATTCATTTTTATTTCTGAGAGAAAATAAATCTTTAGGTTAAATACAACACTTCTGAAAGGCATTCAACCATTTAGGAATTCAGCACATGCTGCGTTTTAACAAAACCTCATGCAAAAAGCAGGTGAGCTGAAAAGCTGCCACAAAACCCTGTTGCTGGACAACACAGTGACATACATGAGAAATATGACCAAAAAGCAGGATAAACCCAGTTCTTTCCTAAGGAAATTAACTAGAAAAAAGTAGCAATCCTGGTTTCTCCTGTGACCAATCATCACAGTCAGTATTTGGAAATCCTGACTATAAACTTACTATATTACAGTGTCCCAACAACTACATATGATCTTGTCCACATTAGCCTTTTTTTAATTTCAGTTTATTTAGCTTCAGCAGCATAACTGGCCAGAGCACACCCTGGTGCTATTTTAATCAGAAGCTTATCAGACACAAAAATAAATGGAGAAATAGCAGATCAAAAAGCATGCTTAAGTAATATATAAAGAGTGAAAATAGATATAGCAAAAGATTATATTCTTCTTCCACTTTTTAAAAGTTTGTGGGTAGCTGAAAAGCTGTCTCTTCCAAATGAGCTGATTGTGAACTAGATTTTTTGCATCCTTTTAGAGAAGGACCACGTTAAGACACCCTAGTGTAACACTCCCACTAACATGCTTTACAATGATCCTCTGCTTTCTGCTATTACCTCTGTTAAATAAAAAAATATATCTTCTACTTGTTAAAAGCTACAAATAATAAGAAAAATATACTGCAGAAGCTACCAAAACAGGTGCATAACCTTGAAAAATAAAAATTGAACACATAAAACAGAGGCACAGTATTACAAGATTCAAAACTATTTAATTTTAGAAAAATCAAACTTTTGACTAATCTGGCATCACTAACTAAGCTCATCAACTTTTTTTGCTAATATAGGGGCTGCTGTAAAGCATTTATCAACAACAAAGCACAGGACACTGTCCTGTATCTCTTCCACCATTCACTGCCAGTGAGCATACAAAGGCGCTTGGGATGAACGAATAAAAGAGACAGGGTCTGTCTTTCATTAATAAACTAATAGGAAGTATTTTTTCCTCCTTTAATTTAATAAAGGACATTGACAAACTGCTGACAGTGAAAAAGCACAGTGCATGCTCTTCAGCATCCTCTTTGACAGAATGCCATAACAGGCTTTCATCAAGAAAGCTGTCCAAAAGATGCAGGCAAATCAAGGTAAAAATTCCACTTATTCACAGTACAAACAAGAGAAGCAATATATTAGATGTCACCATACCATGAATTAGAAGCTCTGAATCCTTGTTTAGTTCATACAACCGAAAGGCCTCTTCTAACTCCAGCTGAGAAGAAACTGTACATGGATCTCCTGTAGAAATGAGAGAGAACAATACAAAACTCAATGCAATTAGTTCTGTACCACTCAACACTCTTCTTGCAGTTGGATCCAAGATAATTAACACAGCAAAACAAAACAATATTCTCAAGTGTGGTAGCATTTATTTTTAATGCTGTTCAAAGAGAACATCTGAAATACAGTCATATTGAACGATCTCAGGAAAATAAAAATATGAGATACTCCCAAGAGGCAAGCATATCATAATCACAAAACATCATTGGTTTGGTCTGCTAAAAGCATAGTTACACAGTGTTTCAATACAGGAGGTACAGGTTGTCTTCTTGCACCTGAAATCCTTCTAAGATTCCATTCTATTTTGTGGATTTTTAATGAGAACTGAGTTGACTTCTGTTTTCAAAGCTGCTTCAACATTGCCAAAACTTTAACCAGGAGGTGCAAAAGCAGTCTGGCTTCCAATCTTTCTTCAAACCTCAATCAAGACACTTGACAAATGATATAACTTAAATAAAAACACCCTATTTAAAGGAGCGTGACCAGCCAGTCAAAGGAGGCGAACCTGGCCCTCTACTCTGCTCTTGTGAGACCTCACTTGGAGTATTGTGTGCAGTTCTGGTGTCCTCAACATAAAAAGGACATGGAACTGTTGGAACAAGTCCAGAGGAGGGCCACCAGGATGATCAGGGGACTGGAGCACCTCCCATACGAAAACACGCTGATAAAGTCAGGGCTGTTCAGCCTGGAGAAGAGAAGGCTGTGTGGAGACCTCATGTCTGAAGGGGGCCTATAGTGATGCTGAGGGGGGACTCTTCATTTGGGATGGTAGGGATAGGACAAGGGGTAACGGGTTCAAACTTAAACAGGGGAAGTTTAGACTGGATATGAGGAAGAAATTCTTCAGTGTCAGGGTGGTGAGGCACTGGAATGGGTTGCCCAGGGAAGTTGTGAATGCCCCATCCCTGGTGGTGTTCAAGGCCAGGCTGGACAGAGCCTTGGGTGGCATGGTTTAGTGGGAGGTGTCCCTGCCCATGGCAGAGGGGTTCGAACTAGATGATCTTAAGGTCCTTTCCAACCCTAACTATTCTATGATTCTATTTTTCCAATTTTTAACTACTACTTTCACCATCACAGACCTGAAGTAAAAACACCTACAGAAAGGGCACTAAGGCAGAGCAAAAAGCATTGAATCTGAATCACTGCTGCCCCGAAGAAAATAATTCTATCAGTTCAACTTTCGCTCCTCCATCCACCTTCATAAGAATGATGCCTGTGGGATTTCTCTTTGCCTGCTCGTACTCCAGCATGTCAGCAGAACAAGGTTCTTTCTAGCCAAAAACCCATATGACAAGTCTAATTTCATATAGCATTTGCAGTTTTTATCAGAAATACTGCTTTCAACACCCTTAAGTGGTAAACTGGTTGTGAGTAATTGAATTGCAGAGAAGCAGAACAATTTCCATCTCAGCTGAACTAGATCCAATGTGAAAGTTTTACCACTTTGAGTCTTTAGACAAAGTCATGGTTTGGAAGTTAACTAGAAACAGTCTATTAACTATTCTCTTTATTTTGTACTACAAGATAACAAAATGAATACAAGTGTTGCTAAGGCTTCAGTGGAACCACACACTTAGCAGGCAGGAAGAACATTTAAAACACATCCTAGGGGGAGTTTTTTAAGTTAATTTTTGTTTCTAATGTACACATTCTTTTCTATTGCTAAAATATTAGCAATAATTTTAAACTGCCTATTTGCAACATTCTGATTTTATTCTTTTTTGCATGTCATAATCCTCAAAATGAATCTGTAGGTAGTTGCAGTCATTTTTCACCATTTCACCATACCACTTCCCCCCTTCAATTTAGCCTATCTGGACATCAAACTGCTTACCCACTGCACAAACTTACACAGCATAGAGCACGGGGGAGGAGAAGGAACAACTTTATCTATCCAGGCTCTCTACAAGAATAAACAAACCAGTTTTTCTTCATTTGTTTCCGACACCTGTGCAAACAGCTTTGTGTTTCTGGCAGAAGAAAAGGAGGCTCTCAAGAACACATACCATATTTCAAACTAGAAGCAGAAGGTTTACAGACATACTCTTTCAACAGGTTCAGAATAGTAGTGCAAATTTTGCAGCCAAAGACAGCTGGGATAAGTAGCATAGGAAAACATTTACCTTCCAGTTATACAGCAAGAAACAACAGACTAAACACAAACATAAGGCCAGTGTCCATCCTATGGGCCATTTGAAAAGATAGCTAAGATAAACTAACTGCATACACGTAAAGTAGAAATTTGTCTAAAATCAAGTCTGTTCTATTTTCCAGTTGCATCTGAGCATTTTTTGAAGCAACTCCACTCAAATTAGATCTGCCTTTGTTTGCCACTCCCTGTATGAAATAAAAGTAGTTGTTCATGATGCTCTGCATCTTGCAAAGGCTAAAAAGACATTTATCATATGACAAATAAAAACCTTGGCAACATGGTAAATCTGGTTTCATCACACCTCTGATCAAGCAGTTTAGTCAGGAATTAGTGAAGAGATGGCCTAGACCCTGTATCTTGCTTTGCTCTATGCGAAGCACAGGTAGTAGCATAACAAGTACTAGTCCACATCTCTTTGTGCTACGATTAAAGAGTAAACTTCAGTCTTAGCAAAGAGGATGTGCCACAGGAACTCTCCAAGAAAGACAATTATGAGTTTCTAGAAAGAATACCGATAAAAACACTGAAGAGAATTTGGGAGAGAGGAAGAGAGGAGGCAGGGGTCTCAGCAAGGAGCCATGCCTTGTAGGGGCAAGAGCGACTCATAATAAAGTGGGGGGGATTTTTTTTAAATGCACTCCTTGTCACCAGATTAACTTTTTCTCTACTGACATTAAACTGGAAGTCAATGACTAAGGCAAACACAGATTGTTTGTGAAAACTGAATACTATGACTACATTGTTTTCATGTATTCACAAACTGCAATGTTCTTTTTAAAAAACAAAACTATCTCTAATTAAAGAGCAGAAACTGAGACAGAACAAACTGCTGCTTTGAGTAAATTACTGACTCCACACAAAATTTTCTATAAATGTTTTATTAAAGCAAGATCTGTGCTTCTTACTATGACTGACACTGCAGACTCTTCTTCAGTGAGGAGTCTATTCTATCTTCCTCCTTGAGACAAAACAAAGCAGCCAGTTTATTTACTATTTACTTATTACTACGAATTAAATGTTCAACCCAAACAGCACTACTGCACTACTAGTTCGGTCATAAACACAGTTTATTTTACTGTATCTGCCTGGTATAAATAACTTTGGAATGACGAGGGAAATAAAGAAGGGAAGAAAAAAAAAATGAAGTAGAAAGAAAGAAGGAAAATCTGCTCAGGTTCCCAAGAGTACATGATCTTCAACACACCTGCCCATATAGCACTTCTGAAAATTCAGCATTGGTCCATGTTTAGCTTTAAGCTCTGACTAAACTGGCAGATAACCAATTTTGACTAGGAAAGCCCTGAGAAGGGGAGGAAACAGTTCTATAAGCAACATTTATGCTGATCACTGCACACAAATACTAATCACTGCCAACAAATCACTGCACATTATGACCTTTTATGTACTGCGTCAAGTACTTAGCATGATAAAATAACTCAACAGCTATTTCATAACTTAGATGTCTCTTCCGCATAGTTCAAAACTGTATGTAGAATACACCAATTCCACAAAGAAAACAGGAACTACAGATAAGCTTGTCAAAAAATTACTAGTGTATGCATACAGCTCAGCTGGACTACATCTGTTAGGAAGAAGGGAGAACAGATACCCAACTCTCTTTTCATCCAAGGTAAATTCTTACATAAATAACTTTAACGCTAGAGATGGCGAAAGTTCTCAGCCAAGATTGTTACTGCACTTTGATGAAAAATTACTATACATCATTTGGACAAGTAATTTCTCTTTTAATATTTTGAAAGAATTTTATTAACAGCTATGTGTTAATAGACTTCAGGTTGCTAAAGTTAACAGCTCATACAAACACTCAAAGTATAAAGGTTTTGCTTATACATACAATTAGGCTATATATTAAATTATGTCAATATTTTAGATAAATACTGTAATTTGTGTAATTTAAGGTTAGTTTATGTCTTTTTCAAAGACTTAAGACTTAAGGGCAACCACGGTCATCCTCAGTAGTATAATCTTCTCATGAGAAATCATAACACTGAATTCAAATTTTGATAGTCACTAAGGTTTTATTCAATTAAAACAGCATGCTATACACTAAGCAGTTTGAAGCCACAACCTTTTCATTAAGATATACTTACAGAGGCATTGGATAACCGTTCTTTTTGAAGTCAGTTATACTATTTCTAAAAATACACTTACGACATATATTTCATAAGCTTATCTCACGAAGGTAGAGGGAAAGGAAAAGATGAAAGAGAGAGGAAGGCTACATAGTTGAAAAACATATTGATCAGCATTGATTTACCTTCTTCATCAATCCATTTCATGGTGAAAAGCTGCTCATTGTCAAATGAGCACATGTCTCGAACTTCACTGCATAGTCCCTCAAATGAGATAGAAGGTTCGAAATAGGTTATCATGATGTCCCTGAGAAAGAAAAAAATAAATCAGTGAACTTCTGTAATATGTAGCACTTGATCATCACCTCTAACACCTTCCATGTACCACTAATATAAAACCCATCCCTGCTGCAGGCCCTAGGAAAATATTAGTCAAGCACAGAAGTTCCCTTCCTACAGCTGTCAGGCTCCAGGTGGTTTTTATTACCAACTACTTGACACTGAATCCTCCAGGTATCTGCTTCAGAAAAAGTAAGATTTAAATGTCCAAGTAGTTGAAGCGAGTTTCCTCAGATATTAACCACACATATAAATGACTTACATTACATACCAGTGGAAACTGGAAAATGAAATGCTACAAAAATTGTGAAGGGCATTATTAGCATATACTAGCCGCGTCTGTGCTTTAACAGTTACTTTGTTATTAGCAAAATGTTGTGAAGAAGGTACATGTGTTCAGCTGCATTTTGATTATGTAGATGTTATAAAAAATTAATGAAAACCATTAAACAGGTTTCCTAGAAGAGTGGAGGAATGTTCCAAATATTGAAAGTGCCTTTAGAAAAAGAAACCCACAATGCTTCACTGCAGTGATGGGGAAGAGTTAAAATCAACTACTTTACTGTTATGCAGAATAGGTATTTCTGTTATAATTAAGATTAAAAGCTAAGTTAACCGGGTGTTTAAAATGTGTTAACACGAAATGCTGACCCACTGTCTTGGTATTTGCTGGGCCTTAAGGGGGAAACAGGTGACTCAGGGTTGCAGTCCTTCAAAGAAAGGATTTCAGAGATACAGTCTAGGGGAAGGCAGAAAGAAGGCTGTTTACCACACCACTCTTCAAACAACTTTTATAAGCCAAATATGTGAGCTACGAGACCAGCCTTCGCATAAAAAGCTCAGGTAGTTGGGTTTTGTTTCAGTTGGAGCCAGCTACCAGCACTATTTGGTAAGAGGTGAGAGGGGAAATATTGAAGCAACTGGCAAGGTTTCTATCTGGTCAAAATTGATATCAACATTCCTGCCAGACTTAAGTGCACATATGCAGTGGGTTAAAACACCTTTAAATCCCCCCGTGCTTTGGGCAGACTGGTATCAAGGTGATGACTTAACATGATGTGCTGCGGTCACTGAACCTGAACCACTTTCAGGAGTGGCAGAGAACATGCATGATGACAAACATGCCTGCCTGAGGCTCCTTTAACTTCAGAAGTATGAATAAAATAAACTAGCAATTTCTAAGCTCCCAAGAAGAACAGTGAACCTACTTCTGGATTTAAGAGTGCAGAGTTAGTGTAGTCACAGGAATGACTCCAGTCTGAAATTACCAGTGAAATGACCCTTCTTCAATAATCTAGATTAAGCAGTCAGAAAGATGCTATGGTATTTGGTTAAGGATTTGCTACTCCTCTTTTCACACAAGAAAAAATGAAAAAAAACCCAGTATTTGGATCCCAGTATTCAGACACAGTAGAGTACTTTGGGGCAAACTGGGCTTTATTTGAAACACCTGTGACCATTCCACAAGGCAAACCGTGTTCTCTCAGGTTTCCCTTCACATCCTCTAACAAACTGCAATCCCCATGCCAAGATTTGGCTCTACAAACAGAGGTGGATTTAACAGCATGTTACTGTTACTGACACAAAGGCATCAACCGAAGACAAACCCACGAGGCCCTGTCAGGAGGCGAAGTCTTAACCTGTATTTCCTGTTTTTCAGGGAAGGAAATGAGGCACTGCTTACTTAGCTTCACTGACTTTGTGCTAAAGTTTACCATCCATTTATTTACATTTTAGTGCAGATATATTCACTTTGGAATATTTTCTTAAACAAAAGTTAAGTTCTGAAGGGCACTGAGAAGTCAGTTAAGTATTTCAATTACTGCAGTTCATTTTGTGGTTGAACTAGTATATCATGAGAGAGAGTATGTTAAAATAAGTGGTGACTACATGACTTATTGTCAGACAAGCAGAGAGTTAGGTGACAGCATAATCTCAGGAGACTGTCATCACTGATGCTCTAGCAAAAATGAAATTTAAAATGCATATATATGTTAGCAAAATCTATTCATCATGTTTTCAAACTTGATGATTCAAGTTCACTTATATTACATTTATCTGTACTTCAGTGAAGAAAAAGTCACAATATACCACATAGCAAGCAGCCCAGTATCTGTATCTATAAGGAGAAATTGAAAAAACCTCTTCTTAATTGTTGCTACTTTTAAGTAGCAAAATCATTGCCCTTCAAATAAAAGGAAAGTTCAGTTATTCCAGAATTTAAGCAAATTCCCTAAATTACTATTCTAATACCTCCAACAGGACATGTATTAAATCACAGGACACGGGATAGTTATTAAACCCATTTGGAAGATGCTACCAAATCTGTTACACCAAACACTAATCAGGCTTTTGGGGATCTCCAGCTAATGGCAATATAAATATATGAATATCAACAAGGTTCCACAAGCAATATGTAGCACACTTTTCCCAGAGATGTGAAGCCACCTTTACATAACACAGAAACTGAAAGATTACAGATTTTCCTACAAGTTTTACTTTGCCATTTTAACTGTACTGATGACACTGACGTTTTCTGGTGAGGCAGGTCTCACTTTCAGAGTGGTTCTGTTACCACATCTTTGCATAATATGGTGTTTTCCACTCTTCTTGCACCAGAAAAATACACTGATGATGTCTTCAATAGAAAAAAATACCTGCATTCATTCAAGCTAAGACAAAGTCAAAACTCTACTGAGAAGAAATCTGGCATTTTAAACAAAAACTAGGAGGCCAAGCTAAAGAACAAAGGAAAGTTAATGCAGACCATAGCCTGCTGCCTTGCATTAAAAAATACAAAATGCTTTCCTTCACTAAGGCATGGGCAAACATAATCTTGACAACAGCCCTTTCCTTCTTATGAAGATAAGCTTATACTCTGCTTTTAATACGCATGTTTGTTATAAAGCTGTTCTAAAGCATAATATCCTTATTTGTCTTCTCATGATACACATGAGGAATTAGAAGAAAATCTGATTAAAGCACACCCATTTCACCATCACATGTGGATGTGACAACTCTTATTACAGAAGCACCACGGTTTTTAGAACTTGTTTTAGGACTATTATAATAGGTCTTAATCAGGGACTTGAGAGTAAGAAACATGCAAATAAACAAGACAGTACTTGTCCTGAATTACTGTCACTTAGCACGTTGTCATTTATAGCTTCCATTAATATAAATAAGGGATCATTTTATTCGCACTAATAAAACGCCTGCGTGAATCCCTACCCTGCACATCTAAGAATCAGTAGAAGATAACCCATAGGAAGACTGAGAAAATACAAATGACAAATCTAAACATAAACACTGCAAAAGAAGTTCTAACTACCTCTAGAAGACCATGAAATGCATCACTATCTACCTGACCCTTCCTGAGATCAGTTTTTCTCATGCCTTCCCTTTAATGGATCATCCAAGGGTCATAATATCCCTCAAGCAAAAACAAAAACAAACAAAACCCAAGAAAAAACTCAAACAAAAAAAAACCCTTCCAACCAAAAAATCCCACAAACCCAAACAAAAACAAACAAAACCCAAACACCAATGCCAACAGTTAAATGCAATTCAGTATCTGCATCTCATTTTTCACTTCTGAGGTTAAACTTTTGAGAGAACAATCACTGTAAAAGCAGAGGTCTCAAATTGCCTGCATCCATAATCTAATTCTGGAAAAAATTTATCACCAGAAAATCAAATCAGTATTGAAAGAGCACGAAGGGGTGAAAACGTGTTCACAGGCTAAGACCAAAGCTTTCTCAAGCTGAACACTCTCCTACAGAGAACCAGATCTTCAACAGACAACAGAAGACATTGAGCTGAAGAACTGATCCAGACAAAGCATAAAGGACATGTGAACTCAAAAATTCTTAAGAAATTAATTTCCTGGAATTAAGTTTAACATTTATCATGAGAGAACAGTCAGGAGCATTCTTCATTTGAACCAAACTAAACAGAAAACAAGCAAACCACTGGTTTATATTAGAAGTCTGACCCACATTAAGCCTACACAGAGTAGGCAGAGTGCAAAATCTACATTGGGCACTGAAAGCACGCAAGCTAGAAGTCCTAATCATGACAGAAAAACAGTTCTTCAAGTTTATTGCTTGGTTTTGATTTTCTTTTTTAAATCAACAGCGTTAATTCTACAGGATTCCTAGAGCACAAGCCATGTATTACTTCTGTCTGCTTTCTACTACTACAATGCAATCCTGCATTGAGATAATAACTTCTTGTATTGAACTGGCAAAAAGCATCAAGAAGAAATAAGACAAAAGGTAAATTTGGAATAATACCAGAAAGCTGAAATGGTTGCTATTACAGATGCTGTTCACCTTTGAAGCTGCTACACTTTGCTACTGTACCATCAAAAAGTAGGTAAACATCAGTGTAACAGTAAATCCGTAAAAACTGTGTATTACACTGCGCAGATTACTGTAACTCTTTAAAATATATAAGACTGTTTCCAGCATAGAGAAAGATAAGCATGGCTTACCCAAGAGAAGGAAACAGGCAGACAAACTCAAACTAACGCCTCAATTTCAAGGTCCTGAGAATTCCCCACCCCCTTACTGTCATCATCACTGCTCATTTTAGGAAAATTTTCCTTCCTGGTTTCATGTATTCCATTAATTAAAGATAAAGAATTACCACTGCACGGTTGAATTAAACAAAGGCCTTTCAAAGTGTTCTTCATGAAAGCTTTTGTCTTGGCTGAGAAAAGCAATTAGGCTCTTGGCCAGCCTAAGCCTGTTTTGGGGATTCAGGTTCAGCTCTTTGCTCTAAATCAGTAAGCAGGCATCTCAGGCCCCAGGCGAGTATCCCAACTATCAGATTCCCAGTGTTTCAAGAATAAATCTGTGCTTCTGAGTTACTGAGGTTTTATTTTTAACCAAAAACTCCTTCTGGAAGATGAAAGGACCTTCCTGTCAAGATTTCCACAATAACTTCTACAACCTACTTAAATACTTCTATTAAAATGAAATTAAGAGATTAACATTTCCTAATTAACACTATTTCCCATTAAATCCTCTCTCCAGCTCTAATCTTGAGACACTATTTGACAAAAGGGGAAAATGCTGCCTTTGATAATCAGCATTTAGAGTCTCAGTCTCCAAGTTGCTGCAGTGTAAGTGCAGGTGAGGTGTTTTCCTTTGATACCCACTTCTCGATAGCTCTAGCCCGAAAAGGTGGCATGACACCTTCCATTGTTAAGGAAGCAGAGCAAATAATCTATCTGGCTCTTGAAACAAATCATGACTAAGGCATTCAGCTTGTTAGTTTGTTGGTATTTGCAATGGTTAACCAACAACCTATGTGACTCAATATCATTATTAAAAGTAAACTTGATTAATTGCATTAACAGATTCAATAGGTAAGACTCAAAAGAAACATTCCCTTCTCTGTGAAATTATTACCTCATTTTTAAAGTGTCATGAGCCCGCATTCCTGTCCAATGTAGCAGTTTTCCTCCTCACTCCCACAACCCTGAGATGCTTTCTCTGTTCTTGCACCACAGCCTCCCTGTGCTAAAGAATTCATGTGACTGCATGTGGAAATGATCAAGATTAAAATTGACCCAGCAGAAGAAAAATAAATGGTTTTAACCCAGAACAGCTCCCACTTTAGTTCACTCCTGGACCAAATGAACAATTCTGCCAGCCAACAGCCAGGGGCATTTCCTTAAGAAATGGTGGATTAAAGGAACTGTAAAACAAAGCGTTTAGAATTTCATGTACTATGGCTTGAACAGCGTTTCACTCATCTTTTAAAGCCACAGACTGTGTCAGTCTCTACAGAACTTTTAGAGATTTCTGACAAGAAAAGCTCCAAAGCAGACACAAGACAGAAATCAAACAGTCGGTATGATTTCTGTACCTCTCTTAAAAATCACAGAGGTAAGAGCAATAATAAAATAAATACTGTAAATGCAATAAACCATTTCTTGTACTTAGATAACTAGAAGGAAGCCTTCGAGTGTATCATGTGTTCACTCTTAATCCAAAAACACAACCTACATTTTTCTGCTTAGATCACCTTCTCTCAAACTTAATGGCCTAATGAACCACCATCAACCCTCGCACTCAAGACCTTTAAAGTTAGGTCCTATAACTGTTACTATTTAATAGGGGGTTGCGATGCCAAACCAGATGCTTCTCCTGCCTTATATATAACTGTTGGAGAACCACTGAATTAGACCAGCAAAATTCAGATTTTCATTGTGCAGACCTATAGCATGTTGGGTTTTGTTTGGCTTGGGCTTATATACTTGGTTTGGCTTGGGTTTGGGCGGTTTTTTGTTTGGTTTTAGGTTTCCTTTTTGGTTTTGGCTTTTTTTTTTTTTTTTTTTATACTGGAAGCATAACTAACTGTAGATTCGTCTTAAATTACCATTCACAGACTCCCTCAAAAGTCACTCAATTCCTGGGAAACAGCCTAAAAAATGATGAAATAGGTTTTCATCCAAACACCCTCTTGCTCTAGACCTGGATATCAATTAAAACACAGGAATCAGGACCAAAGCTGGACCCTGAACATATTTTCTCAAGTATAAATTTTGGCATGTGTCCTGCAATGAGGTGTTATGAAGGAATATGTAGTCATTACTGACAAAGAGGTAAACAACCAGAGCCGAGGGGTGCGTGGAAGCAGGGTGAGCAGGGCAGTGGAGGCCCCTCTGGTACATCAATCCTCGCTTCCCGGCAAGGCCACCACAGGAGGAGGGGAGCTGTGCCGGCGCTCAGCCCCCAGCCCCCGCTGACTCCCAAAACCCCAGGGGAGGCTCCTCCAAACAAATCCTCCAGATCACCCGGGTTCACAGCAGCACTAGAAGTCATTTTAACACGCTCTTTAGTCTCAGGTGGTTTTTTCCCTTCCCCTCTTTCGCTTTTCCCCTGTAAGTGCATGCCAAGGACTCGAAATGTTAAATTACAGTAAGTGCACCGAAACCCTCCTTTTCAAGACCTCTCATTCGAGGAGCCACCACTGACAGAAACCCGCGGGCAGCCGTGCCTCGCTTCAGCCAACCGGCGGGGAGATGGAGACGCTCTCGACCCGCCAAACCCCGCACTAGAGAAGGAAGCCCACTCCGCCCGTCCCAGGGAAGGCTGCCTCAGATCCACAGCCAGCCAGCCACCCACAGCTCCCGGGAAACCGAGTAGGGCAGCGCCGGCCCCGCCGCGCCACACCGCTCCGCCCCGGCCGGCGGCCGTCTCTCTGACTGCCCGGGCCCCACCTCCTGTTCCCACCGCCCCCAGAGCTCCGCGCCCTCACTCACCCCTTGTAGTAGGCTTTCACCCGGACCTGGTGGGCGCTGTCCCCGCCGAGGCCGCCCCCTCCGCCGCCCGGAGCTGACATGGTGCTGTTACCGCTGCTGTCCCGCTGTGTCGGCATCCCCCCACCCCGCGGCGGGCGGCACCGCTGGGGCGGCGGGAGAAAAGAGGGCTGGCGGAGCGATAGGCGGCTGCGCGACCCCCGCCGCCTCCTCACAGCGCCAGGCCGGGCCGGGTGGAACCACGGCGTGGGGAGCACCGGAGAAAGGGCAGGGGGTGAGCGCGGAGCCGCGCGGGACAGCGCAGGAGGGGAGCACAGCTCCTTCCCCGGCAGGAGGGAGGAGCCACCCCGCCCGGGGCCGGTCAGCAGCTCCCCCGTCCGGGAAGGCGGGCGCTACGCCGCCTGTGTACTCCCCCCGCAAACGCACGCTACGTGGGCTCTTCCCCGCGGGACTCTGGCGCACACCTGTGGAGCGGAACGCTCCATACTGAAGTGGGCAGGGGGAGGCGGCGGGCCAGAGGCAGCAGGTGTTCCCTTAGCGAAGCTGCCGGAGCGGGCCGCTCCCGGCCAGGCGAGCCAAAAGCCACTCGGCGGCCCCTCTTCACCTTCCCCCTAGCCCGGAACGGGGACACGCACCGCTTCTCCCCAACATACAGACTTGGTACAGCCCGCCGCGAGGCATGCTGGGGCTGGTGGGCGGCTGCCCGGCGTTGGCGCCGGCGCGGCGGGAGGGCGGTCTGTGCACGGCCTCGCTGCGGAGGTACCGCGGTGGGACTCTCGTTCCGCAGGGGCTCACGGCCGGAGCGACGCTGGGGGTAGGAGCGAGGGTGGAAAACTCGTTCCTTCCCCTGGGTGCCGACAGGACTAACCTTGCTCTAAGGTCTGGAGACTCGGCAACACCCACAGCGGCACTCTGTGGAAAACAGCCAGTCTCTAAGCAGTGGACGCGCAGCCGCGAACCAGGCTCTCCGCTTGAGCTGTGGCATAGAACTAAGCCCATCACTACTGCCTGAGCACCAAAGAAACCAGACCTGGGCACATTAACTGTGTCTTTTGTATGGTGACTCCTGTACCAGTTCTGTCACTACCTGCTTGGTCTGACACGTGAAAAGGTCAGGATTTTAGCACAAAGCCACTGCAGAAGTGGTCAACACAGCTGATGGCAGCAGGCCGCTCAGCAGTTGTGGCAATGTGTTTCTCACTATCGACTGAAATACTTGTAAGAATTGTAAAGAATACATTCAGTGTGCCCTGCCTACAAGATAGTACATTCAGTTCTGTGAGGCTTTAATTACCCTACATCAAAAGGCTAACATATTAAGACAGTAACATGAAGGATGCTTTTTAATGGGGGGGGGTGTGTGTGTGAAGAGGTGTTCTAAACAAAAGGTGCTTGATTAAGACATACTTATCCCCCATGTTACCATCGCAAGTAGCGTTTCCTTCCAGTCTGGCCTATTAATAGGCCAACAGCTTCTCTGATAACACATACTGCCCAATGTCTCCCGCATGGATAGATGTTTCTAAGTAATTCGGTAACCCTAATACGTAGGGAACCCTGATTTTCTTCTGTTACAGCAAAAAGTTACTCTTTTTTTCCACTACCTCCCACCCGGCTCCAGTCAGCACTGCATCTCTAGATAACACTTCAGAATTCAGCTTTACGCAAGCGCTGCGGTGAGGTCCGTCCCTGCCGCGGACCCCCGGCCCGCCGGCTGGCCGCAGCACCCCACGAACGACACCGCGCTCCATCGACAACATGGCGGCGGCGGCCGTCACGTGCGCGGCGCCGGCGGCACCCAGTGCGCCTGCGCGGCACCTCCCCGGAGGGAGGTGAGAAGATGGCGGAAGCGGAGTGAGCGCCTTGTCCGAGGCGAGTCTGCCGGCGGGGCGCGCGGAGGAGGGGGAGCGGCAGCGCCAGGCCCCGGCCAGGCCGCGGCGGGGCGCCTAGGCGGGGACCCGCGTCCTGAC
>JANRGW010014259.1:0-52787 GCA_024733675.1 Psilopsiagon aymara | reverse complement strand
GCCGCGCCGCGCGGCCGCCGCTGCCCTTCGCTGCCGATGAGGCGGTGCGCGTGGCCCCTGCTGCGGCTCCCGGGGCGCGCGGGACTCGTGCTCCGCCATGGCGGGGCCGCCGCCGCTCGGCTCCGGCCGGCAGCCGCCGCCTCCTTTTCCTCCGCTGTCGGCGGGGACGGCAGCTCCCGGGCTCCCGACACCTCTCTCTTCGTGCCCGTGCCGTGGAAGCCTGTCGGTGATGGGGCCGAGGAGGACGTGGGCGCCGAGCTCACGCGGCCCCTCGACAAGGGTGAGTGTGGAGAGGCAGCTGTGAGGCGGCGACGCAGGTCCCGTCCCTGCGGGGCGTGCTGCCCCTTTGACCCGCCTGCGGGGCTGCGTCCTAATGAGGGCTGAGAGGAACTGGCGGGCCCCGGCGGGCGCCGTCTGACCGCTCCCCTCCCGCCCCGCGGGCCTGCCGTTCCGTTCGGGTTGTTTCCTGGGGGTTAATTTCGAGGGGTCTTGCCTGCTGGCTCCTCTGACCGGTGTAGCTGCTTGTGCCCACGAAGATGAAAGCGGGATGAAAGCTGCCAGGTGAGGTAGTATGGCCGATAGCGAGGTTTTTGTCAAGGCTCATTAGGTGTGCCCTGTGTGGGGGGAGGAAAAATCCCGTTGGCCTAGATCCTCCACTCCTTATTTCACCGCAGACAGAATAAAGGTGCTTGGCGTGGGGGCAGGTCCCACTGCTAAACTGAAATCTTGTGGCATTCCAAAACTGGGACTGTATCTGAAGTGATAGTTTTCTCGAACGTTTAGTCAGTTGTTTCATAGTTTTCTCAAATACTGATGTAGCAGAGAGAAGAGCAGTCTTTGTGAATGTGCCTAGATCAAAATTGGGCAAAGCATCTTGTATTTCTCATGCTGGCCATCAGCAGTAAAAACTTAAGTTTAACTTTCAGTTAGAATAGTGCAGATCTGTTTGTGTATTCTTGAGTTTGCACATCTTACAGTGTGAGCAAGTGTGTGTTAAGTGTAGGTTTCTGTGTATCAATTAGGAAAGCTTTGTCAAGGACTATTCACTTCAGTGCCCTCTGTGTTATGAGAGCTGCTGAGAATGTCAGAAGCAGGAGTTTGAACTTCAGTCTTGAAGTAAAGTAACATCTTTCTCAATGCTTTGTTTCTCTTTTATCTGTCTGCTAGGTATGTGTCGTATCGTTTTTCTTGACACATTTTTTGACATTTAAGTGGAAACAAGAATTTCTGTGGTTGACCTTTAGATACTCTACCCTTCTGTTCTTTGTTGTCTTTACGTGTAATTATACTTCAAGACCCACTGAGTTGTAACTACTTTTCCATCTTCGTCTTTTTTTTTTAGTTATAAACTGTACATCCTGCGCATTCTTCATCCATGCTCAGTCTTCTGCAAGGTCTTACTTTATCGGGCTGTGGTAGCACACTGTCTTTAAAGATTTCCTACATAAACCCCAGGTTCTTGATTCTTTTGATGTTTGCTGGTTCCAAACTGAGGGTGTAAATGCGAACTTTATTCTTCATGTGCTATCAGAACACTTACTTAGGAGAACATATTATTTAATATAGGAAGCATGGGAAAATGATCTTAATTTGTTCAGAGCTCTGAAGAAAAGAATACCTGGCCTTGACAGCTGAAAAATCCAGTTATGAGGAAAATTCTTGAACAGCTGTTATGCAGAAAATCTGTGTTGTTTTCAGACTTGTATTTGAGTGTTAACTTATATTAGTAATGCATTCCTTGGGTGCCAGTAAGTATGAATGGTGGCATCTTACTTGTCCCTTACCTGTTGTCTCAGACTGTGTTGGATTTCTTCAAAGGTACAACTGAAATGCCCTGGGAAAATAAGTGTAGGCTCTGTTTGTTCCCTACTAACTTGTTGAGAGAGAGCAGATTGGCTAAAATTATTTATGTTCCCGCAGGTAAAAATTAACTACTTTAAACAGGCTGAAGTTCTTTCATGTGAGACCAGCTAGGTGAACAGTATGGTGCTTGTCTGGCTTGTTGGCCTGTAGTGCTCTCTGCTGCTGTCAGTAATTTTGTGTTTTGAATCCCATTAGTAATGTTAAAGAGGAAACTGAATGAGATCTTCTTTAACGAGTATTGTCCAATCTTTTTTTTCTGAAATAGCCTTACTCTGCTTCTCCCTCTTGGATTCTGACCGCACACGGTATTATGCATCTGGGTTTGTTTTTTTATAGTTCAAATGAAGATAGTCTGACAGATTTTGCTGTCAAATACTGAACTAGATTCAATAAAGAATATTTTTTATTTGTAGGCTTTATGATTACAGCTTACAAAGAAACTTTGTCACTTGCAGTGCACATAATTCTAGTGTGAATCGTCTTGTTAGCTTGTACTTGCTGAAGTGAGACAGTGCTCACAGTTTTCATGACAGTCAAACGCTGTCAGTATAATATAAGCCTTTTTAGAAGCTTAGAAAGCCTTTATAACAAACCTGCTGCTTAATGGCCTTTAGTGAAATTTTTTTGTGGCTGTATCTGTTTTCTGTGACTTCATAGGGGGTGGATCCTTATGGGTGGTGATATGCTTTCAGTTTTGTTGTATCAGGTATGTTACAGTTAGAAGGAGCTTTGCTTTTGAGATTTTTTTACAGGAATTGTGGCAGAATATGTCTTTCTGTAGCCTGCTGTTGTTTTTACATTAGTAATGTTTCTGATAGATTTGTGTGATGGTGATGTTTCCATTCTGAAAGGCCCAAATACACAGTATGATGGGAAACAGTAGAACAATATGAAATTGCTATATGATGAAATGATTAAAGATCTAAGTATGTATTCGCTAAACCTATTGTATGATTGCCTTATTGAATAAGCCAGTTGTTGAGTGACTAGGTAAGACAAGAGCACATTATACCAAAATATCTAAGAAACAGTTATGTAGAATTATAGAAGAGTTGGGGATGGAAAAGACCTTAAGATCATCTAGTTCCAACCCCTGTGCCATGGGCAGGGACGCCACACACTAAACCGTGTCACCCAAGACTCTATCCAGCCTGGCCTTGAACACTGCCAGCGATGGAGCATTCTGCTCTGCTCTCTTGAGACCTCACTTGGAGTATCGTGTGCAGTTCTGATGTCCTCAACATAAAAAGGACATAGAACTGTTGGAGCAAGTCCAGAGGAGGGCCATGAGGGTGATCAGGGGGCTGGAGCACCTCCTGTATCGGGATAGGATGAGAAAGTTGGGGCTGTTCAGCTTGGAGAAGTTATAGCTGCGTGGAGACCTCCTAGCAGGCTTCCAGTATCTGAAGGGGGCCTATAGGGATGCAGGAGAGGGACTATTCATTAGGGACTGTAGTGATAGGACAAGGGGTAATGGGGAAGTTTAGATTGGATGTAACGAGGAAGCTCTTTACTGTAAGAGTGGTGAGGCACTGAAATGGGTTGCCCAGGGAAGCTGTGAATGCTCCATCGCTGGTGGTGTTCAAGGCCAGGTGGGACAGGGCCTTGGGTGACATGGTTTAGTGGGAGGTGTCCCTGCCTGTGGCAGGGGTTTGGAACTAGATGGTCTTAAGGTCTTTTCCAACCCTAACTATTCTATGATTTACAACTTCCTTGGGCAACCAAAGAAGAAAAAAAAAGAAATTGTGATATTAAACTTAGAGGATAAAAGGGATCAAGAGATCTGCTCATGCATGTAGTCTCAGAAGAAAGGGATCTAAAGAGCAATGAGAGAAGATACGGATGTTATAAAGGTAGGGATCTGCTATCAGTACAGAGAGAGGGAAGGATTGATACCCGACTTCATGATCTTCAGTACCGAGCCTGAATATTGCCAAGTCAATGGGCAGCTCAGATTAGGTTTAATTTGACTGTGGGCCTTCTGGTATGGAGATGATCCAATTTTCTGAAAATAAATGTAATTTTGAAAGTAAATGTTTTGAAATTAATGTAAACAAAAATCTACTGTGTGAAAGATCAACATTTTCTGATGTGGCTTCACAGAATCCTTGAGGCAGTTGTTGATTTGGGGCCCAAATGCTCAGTTGTTATATTGAATGTCAGTTCTATGGCTTTGATGTTAGACCAGCGGACTGTGCTTACTGGTGAGGAATGTAAGCTAGGAAATATGAGGTATTGTCAGCAATTCATGCATCAGAAACAGGAGGTGCCCAACCAAGTGGGTTACTTAGATGCGTAAGGTCACTTGGACAGGACAGTAGAAGTCTAATAGTTCTAAAGGAGTTTTAAAATACAGCAGTTCAGTGGTACCATATGGAAATGGACTGTTGTCATCTCAGATGCAGGAAAGTGACTGAAGAGTCATCCTGCAAATAGGGCTGAAATAGCTAAATAAATATGATGCTTTAGAGGCTAACTGCATAATTTCTGAACTTAATTGCATAGTTAGGCTATCTTTTTACACAGAACCTTAATAAATGCTGATGAGAAGTCAAAGTGATTGAGGACTGAGAGCTAGAATACTGTTCTAGAATGAGGAAATGGTAAAGGGAAATCTTGAAACAGAAGTGAATGGTACAAAAGGTAGTGGTAGGGGCAGGAAAGATCTGAGTATGTACCCTGATAGGTAGCTGTTGCTGTAGAAATAGTACTATGTGCAGTTAGATTAAGCTAATGTGGGCATGCCATATTGGGCTGCAATGCCAGCTTTGTTTCATTTTGATATAGCTCATTGTTAAGAGAAGTATTTGTGCTTGGAAGGATCGTGACCTTGGATGTTGTGGGCTGCCATGGTCCCAGTGTCATGTTGCCTTGCATAGTAACAAATGTTCTAGCATTGACCTTTTCATCTTGTAAGGCTAGTAGGTTGTGAATTTCTTTGTGGCTGATGTGTTAACTGTTACAATTTCTTAGGGAAGCTCTGAAGAAAATTAGCCTTGTGCTTTTACTGCAGTGTTTTCCAATCTGTCTTTGATTTCAAGGCTCTTAAACATTTTCTGATGAGAGTATGGATGTCTTGTAGTAAATGTAAGCCTGCACATTCTTGTAACCTTTGTGAACATTTCAGACTGGGTGTTAATCAATTAATAGACTACCGTACCCATGTATGGGGTATGGGATATAGCCACCCCTCTCATGCTTCTGGTTTTGCTTGCAGTTTAACTGCCATATTCTTGTCACCTGGTGATTTTCATTATGCAAAACAGGCTACCTCTGTTCTAGAGTATAGTTTTTTAGAAAGGGAAGCAATCTTTCAGTTATTGAAGTTTCATCTCATGAGAAGCTTTCCATGTCATAGCAGAGATTTCAGAGTTATGAGCTAGCTGCAGAGAGCAGAGCTTAGCGGTGTTGTGTTCAGTGACTTGTATTGACAAACCAGGAGTGTGCTACATTATGTATCAGTTGTAGCATTTCATAACATAGGGTTTGTAGACTTGAATTTTAAGAACAACATAAGTTTATGAAAAGGTGCTCATGATATTTGCTAGTTTTTTGTGAATTTCTGATCTGTTATAGATGGAGAGGGGACGCATTTTTATCACTATGATTTAACTAACATTGCAATTTAATGAGCTGAATTCAAGAGTGTACATTAGTAAAAACAGTTTTGTTGCAGGTGCCTTTTAGGGGAGGGAAAAGGTTTATTAATAACATTTACACAAACAAAGCTGAGTGACATATAGGAAGAAACTCTGTTTTCTTTTCCTGTCCTTTATTTAACCTGAGAAATAAGAAGAATACTGCATCTGGCTTGCCTCATCTTTCTGGAGTGTGTCTTGGAAGCAGGGTGGAAGGAGAAAGGTATTTTGATATATTTAGTAAAACCTGTCTCCAGTAGCTTAAGTAGATTTACTTTTCACATTAAAACCTGCTCTTTCCTGATATGTGCCAATAAAGGGCAAACACCCCAAAACCTTACATGTTGGCTTCAGGTTCCTACCTTTGTGCTTTCTTATCAAAGAAAGGGATACCAGGGAGAGCATGTCTCAAATGCTGACCTCATCTTTGTGTCAGTTCTTACTCTGCTGCAGTTTAAGATTGTCCTTTCCCACAGAGGGCTCAATTACTGATTGCGTTTAATTTAGGATAAATCATTTGAATCCCCTCAGCATAGCAAAGAATCCCTTTCTCCAGAGTAAGGAGACTATGAGCCATGATGATCTTTGTGCCAGGAGAATGTGATTTAATTTTGAGCAATCTAAAAAAAAGTTACTCTCTTTCTACAGGTGAAGTTCTAAAAAACTTAAATAAGTTCTACAAAAGAAAAGAAATCCAAAGACTAGGAGCAGAAAATGGATTAGATGGTAAGAAAATGTTCTAAGGTTTTCTTTTTTTTTTTCAAGTGTGTAAACTGTTTCTACTCAGATATGGTATAAGGTAGATCTGATCTGTTATGGGTCATACATCATTGCTTGTTTAGGTTTCTGTCACTTGGTTCAAACCGAGTGTTCAAACCTTTATATTTACTTTTAATATCTGATATTAAGTTACAGGTTTTTAATAGAATACAGTGTTTTGTTGGGTGTTCACAAGTATGGTTTTGCAACTCCAGTCACATTCACTTTGTTCCTTTTTTTTCTCCCCCAGCTCGCCTCTTTCACCAAGCATTTATAAGCTTTAGGAAGTATATCATGGAATCCAGTTCTGTGAGTGCTGATTTGCATATTATTCTCAATGATATATGCTGTGATGCAGGCAAGTATCTGGAGTGCGTGTAAAATTAAATGTATGTTTTTTCTTGGTTTTGACCCATATGCCTACCTACGTACTCGTGGATTTCTCTATTGGGCTATAAAAGAGGTTAAAAATCATTGCTTCCCCATCAGAAGTATTTGTGCCTCTCTTATGGAGAGATATATCCTTAAATCCTCTGAAGTGGAAATGAAAGAAATAGAGGCCTTTGCTAGCAGCAGCCTGTTTTATAGCGTCTTCCCTAAAAGAAATCGCTGTTCCATTTATTCCTCTCTTAAAAATCCAGTTGTCGCTAGGGGGCACTTTGGAGCTTTCTCCTGGCCAGGTAGCTTTAAGTGCTTGGAAATACAGCTCTGACCTGCTCTGTTTCTGTGTACGATTGATAAGAGTGAGTATTATTTGCTTAGTGCATCGTGTGTTGTAATCAAGGACACTTAAGCGGGAGGTGATGCTAGCTGGTTACAGCAGAAACAGCTTTCCCCACAGTTAGAGTTGCAGCGTTTGCTATCTAAGGAAATGTGAAGTGTCTTTTATATTAGTTATGCATGAAGTCTTCCACATGATTTCCTCCTTATTTACTTATATGTGAGCATTGCTTATGTATGCCTTAAAACTCATATACATAGAAGTCTAAAGGATTGTAACAAGTTTTGAAGTTTTTTAGTTTGAGTTTTGCTTGTCTAAAGATAATACTTGAAAATACTACAGTTTTTAAATTCTTTAAATTTTTCACAATAGTTTTGATTGTAAAATGATTACTAATTCTCAGTTAAAACCAAAACCACACAAAAAACCCACTGCTTTTTCATGTGTGTGTGTATGTTTGATGTCAGTTTTTTAGACTGAGATAGTTCTTTGAAATTCTGTGAGAGGTGGACAGTTTAGAAGTTCTGTCGACATGAAGGCTACTAGAGTGAATACACTGAATTTCCTTTTTTTTCTTCAAACTGTTGTATTTGTAGTACATGGCTTAGTGAGTCTGCATACTCATGTTAGGTTATCGTTCTGCCATTGGGATAATTATTGAACACTAGGGAGCCAGAAGTTGAAAGAATTATCTACATGTGGTAGAAGTAGTAGAATTTTTTTGGTGAAGTTTATTATGAAGATACACAACTTCAGACAAGCATACAGCTTTTTTAAAAGGATTTGTCTTCTAGGTCACGTGGATGATCTCTTTCCGTTTTTCCTGAGGCATGCAAAGCAGATCTTTCCAATGCTGGACTGTATGGATGATCTACGCAAGATTAGTGATTTAAGATTGCCACCCAACTGGTAAGTGTGTTTAAGAGGTAACAGAATTTCATAGTCTGTGGACGTAAGCTTTTTGATGTATAATTGCACTTTATTTTCAGTTCGGTTTCTCTGTTTTTACAATAATTAATGTCAGAAACTCTTTAAATGTTCCTAGATACACTGCAATCAGTTAAAAGGAAAAAAAATTATATTGGCTGTTAAAGTTGCTGAGTTGTATTGTCTTCGCAGCTGTCTTCTGGCTGTTTCTGTTTGGGAGGTTGCATGCTGTAGCATAAAAATATTAATATACCCAAGGAAAGAGGCCACAATAATGAGAATTATTTTGAACAGAGTGTATGAATTCCACTCTAAATCTTTAAAAGCATTGCATTGTTTAGAAGATGAATGTATAAGACTTAGTAATTTCATTCTAATGTCCCTAAGAACTTGATCATTCTGCTTTCAACATACTTTAAAAGGTCTAATAAGTGCATTTTTAAGCTAATTTACAATTACCCCTGAATCAGTATCCAGAAAACCAGATTAAGTGTTCAACAAATCTGCTTTTTTGTGTATGTTGTAGGTATCCAGATGCCAGAGCTATTCAGAGAAAGATAATATTCCATGCTGGTCCTACAAACAGTGGAAAAACTTACCATGCTATACAGAGATTTTTGTCAGCAAAATCTGGAATATACTGTGGTCCGTTAAAACTTCTGGCTCATGAGATCTTCCAAAAGAGTAATAATGCTGTCAGTATGTTATATTACTTGCCTATATCATTAGTACTGGAACAGTCTCATGAATGCATGTTTGTAAAGTACTGTAGTTGCTTAAGCTACTCCGTGAAGTAATGTGCTTGAATGAGCATCTTTGCTTTGCAGTAACAGCAAATGTGAGCACCAGTTGTGCATTTCTGCTTTGGGCGTGCAGAATGGAACATCATTTCCCCAAATGGGACATCACTTTCCCCAGAACAGGCTGTGCAATCATCCCTGTGACCTGTCTTCGTTTTTCCTGAGTGTAGCCAGGTTCTATTAGCTTTTTCAGTATGGAAACCATGGCTTCTTTTGCCTGTGACCTTTATTTTAGCTTGTAGGCGAGAAACTACCCTTGCTTAACTCCCTTCAACCTTGTATTTCAATGTTGAAATATATTTCGCTGAACCATCTAATAAAAACTTCTACAGATTCAGATGTGTTGAGTTGAAGAGCAGTGCTCTGTATGAGCTCCCTAGAAGCAGTTTTCATTAGTACTTTTATTATTGCTTCCAGCATCCTTTTGAAGGCTCCTCATCAGTGAGTTTCTGGCTACATAGAATCACGCCAGTTCTCAAGCATTATAGTAACACCTCACATGTTAATGCATCATAGTATGTATGTACTAGTGTTTACCACATGATCGTATGATTTGTCTTTTTCTGACAAGTCTGTGATTTAGAGCTTGTAATTTCAATTATTCATTTATCAAAGCAACATGTAGGAAAGATTGGCTTGTCCTAGGAGATGTCTGTAACAAGTACCTTGTAGAGAATGTGGATGCCATGCAGTGATGTTCTTGGTTAGTAGAGTTACTGCACTTTTTTCCCATGTGTTTAGTGTGTGCAAGGACTTTTCGCTTGGCAGCTCATGGATCATGCATAACCTTGAGGCTTAAACAGGGCTTCCTACATGCCTTTACAGGTGGCTGTAAATACGAAATGAATAGCTATCTGCCTGAGATTCAGCAAGCATAGAGCTGACAGAGGATAGTGGCCCCTGCTGTCTCATAGCTAGTCTTCATGAACTCTTGCTGTGTGAGTATAAGGCAGTAGGTGAGACATCCAACAGGGCAGTCACCAAATGAACTGGAGGAGGCTGGAGTTTGTAAGGCTCCTTCACTGCTGGACGGTGCTTTATGAGTCCCTTGCACTACAGCTCTTCTGACAGTTCTTTTGTTGCAGATGTGGCAGCTCTGAAATGCTCAGAGGAGATGTAATGTCCTGCAGGAGTAGAGGAGTGCATCTAGTTACAGACACTACCTCTTCATTGTACCCTTCAGCCTGATAGGACAGAAATACAGGATGCAAAGTCTCAAAAGTCTGAGTTGTTGTTTTCTGGACAACGTCCACTTTACTGTCTTAGAAGCTACTCAAGAAACTAATTTTTTTTTCCCCTTTGGAATGGGGATTTTGTTATATTACAGAAACTTAACATGAGTTTTCTGAATCTCTTTAGAATGTGCCATGTGACTTGGTGACAGGAGAAGAACGTGTGTATGCCAATGAAGATGCCAGACAAGCTCCTCATATTGCTTGTACCATTGAAATGTGCAGCACTAATACACCTTGTATGTATACGGAATTGTTTTCAGTCGTATGTGTCGTATCTTCATGTGTGCTATTGCCTGGATTCTGAGGTAGCTGAACTATTCTTTTTTGTTCTTATTTGAACGATTTCTAAACTCTGTTACAGGAGTTAAAACAGTGACCATCTCAGTATGGCTTTTTGGTGGTGGAGGATTGACTTGATTTGAGCGACTTTTTTTAGCAAGCCTTTAAGTTCCTTCTGTGTTGATTTGCTGTTCTGGATGTTCTTCCTTGGTGTGTGATATTTTTCTTTTTTGTTTTAAGATGAAGTTGCTGTGATTGATGAAATTCAGATGATCAGAGATCCTGCCAGAGGGTGGGCGTGGACAAGAGCCCTTCTAGGTAATCTTGTTTGTGTTGACTAGTTTAGTGCGACTGTATGTGGCACATTAAAATCAAGCTTAGCAGTCAGAATATTTGTGATTACGATATAGGATGCAAAATGAAAGTGAGTATTTTTTCTTATGTCTTCTCACAGCAGGATAGAGAGATACTCTGCCTCAAAGGATTTGTCTGTATGCAGCAAGTTACCTGTCATGTTTTACTTAATGAATGTGGGTTGTTTTGTTTGGTTTTTTTTAAGATTCTATTCTCTAAGTTATGCAGATGCCTCTTTTAGTTTTTCTTCCTTGGGTAATATGGAGTCTTTGTGTTGTTACACTGTGTTGTCCTTTTATGTTGATTATTTTCTAAAGGTTTGCTTTTTACTGTTCAGTTAAAACAATACAATTGTTCAGAGATTTTGTTATGAAGAGATACTGTTAAATGTATGGCAACATGAAAAACATTCAATATTTTATAGTGTTAGTCTAAAGTACTCATTTATGGAGCTGCATTGGTCTGTTAAATTCTTAGAAGAATGCTTCTTTTTATAACTTTAGGATTTTTCAGGCGGAATTTTTGAAACTCATTTTTCCTCAGGTTTTGAGGAACAGTCTGGAATCTGACTTCTCCCCCCTTACTTCCCTCCACTGCTGTTAGTGCTAAGTGCAACAGCATGATTTGTCACGCTTCTTCTACCTCCTGTTTTATTACCTTTTTGTTTCTGGCTGTATTTGGGACATATTCATAATTGTAGGAGGCCATGCAGAAAACAAAGCTCTTATGTTCTGCTGTGGTTTGGGAGTTAGTAAAACATTAGTAGTAAGTAAAGCATTTTCAAAGATGTGTTCCATTTGTTCAGTGGTTGAGGGTACCTCTTGTTTTGGCTGAGAGGGTGCAACAAGGAATTAGCTACTCTGATTATCATACTAATGGATTTCCAAGCAACACTTCCTGATGTGAGATCAAAAGCAGCCCTAAGCAGTGTATTGTGGGAGAGGCATTAGATACTGATCAGGGATGTTGAAGGAAGTGAAATGCAGTCCTCGCTGACATGTTTAACAAATTATAGTTTTGGTTAACTTAAAAATTAGCTGAAGCTACTGTAGTCTACAAATACACAACATGTTGCATTTTATTTCATTGGTTCTTGTTTAGGACTCTGTGCAGAAGAAATCCATGTTTGTGGAGAAGCTGCTGCAATTGACTTGGTAACAGAGCTCATGTACACTACAGGGGAGGAAGTTGAAGTAAGTTTTTTAATTCTGTCAAGTTATGGACAGCACATCAGGTTCTCCTTGCTGGAAAATCAGCAAAAATTAGGGACTTCTGGGAGTATTGCTGGTCACATTTATTCTTGCAGGACTTCTTGTTGAAGTGTTTCTCAATTCCTGTAAGCTAAAGGAGATGTTGCAAAGTAGTTTGATGAGGTTTATTTTTTTTTATAGTGGTATTGCTTTGCTTAGATGAAGTGCTTTGCTGAGTTCCCCTCAGGGAATGCTACAGCTATTCAGGGGTTTTCTGTACAGTTCTGTGCCTCCTGAAGGGTGCAGTGCTCTTAAGTTTACTGAGGTTACTGGATCTACATAAAAAAGACGTGGAATTGTTGGAACAAGTCCAGAGGAGGGCTAAGAGGATGATCAGGGGGCTGGAGCACCTCCCGTATGAAGATAGGATGAGAAAGTTGGGGCTGTTCGGCCTGGAGAAGAGAAGGCTGCATGGAGAACTCATAGCAGCCTTCCAGTACCCAAAAGAGGCCTATAGGGATGCTGGGGAGGGACTCTTCATTAGGGACTGTAATGAGAGGACAAGGGGCAACGGGTTCAAACTTTAACAGGGGAAGTTTAGATTGGATATGAGGAAGAAATTCTTTACTGTAAGGGTGGTGAGGCACTGGAATGGGTTACCCAAGGATGTTGTGAATGCTCCATTGCTGGCAGTGTTCAAGGCCGGGTTGGACAGAGCCTTGGGTTGCATGGTTTAGTGTGAGGTGTCCCTGCCCATGGCAGGGATGTTGGAACTAGATGATCTTAAGGTCCTTTTCAACCCTAACTATTCTATGATTCTATATCAAAGTTTGTTAAAAACCATTTGAAAATAGCATTAGAAGATATCAGAAACAATTGTTTATTCTGGTTTATATCTGACAATAATTGTAGTCCAAGAAATAACAGATAATTTGTCTAGAGAATTGTCTTTTCCACCCCTATTTCAATGGGACTGAAAGCTATAGGTGTGGTGAACAAGCAGGTAAAAGTAAGTGTGTCACTAGAAATCGTGAAGCATCAATTCTGTACTTGTCCTCCTCATGTGACCCTGCTGTGGTCAGTCTGGAAGCTTTGGATTGATCAGACGTTGTAATAGTTACATGGTCCCTTGCTTGGTGTTTCCTATAGAAACTACCACTGACATGTTTAGCCTAATGAATTTTCTCCTAAGTTATGTTAAATTTATAACACAGCCAAGCATCATCCACTTTTCCTTTGTATGAGGCTCCCATTAAGGTATGAAAAGCTCAACACTTATGGTCTTGCTGTGACCATTTAAGGGATGCTGGGAGTCAGAAAGAAGCCTAAATTGCCTCTCTAGCCATAAGCCAAAGCTATTATTCACTGTATGGGTTTTGGACCAGGCAAGGGACTTATTTTAACTCCATACTTGCAGAGATTCCTCACAGTATGTTTATAATGCATTTAAATCCCTTACTGTTATCCAAGTAGCTCACTGAGGCCCAAAACAGCTTTTGTTGTTGGGCTTTGAGGAGAGCTAGGAAGTATAGGCGCATGATGCAGGCACAACCAGGTATTTCCCTGAAAAATATCTATCCAACAGATATTCAATCCCTCTTGTTTAGTTAAACTAATAATTCAAAGATAACTATCAGGCATTTTTCAGCAAACCCCTCACTGAAACAATTGCATGTTTCATAGTTCCCAAAAGCTTCCACAAAAGTCAGCAGATTTATGATGTAAAGAAAAACACCCTATCACATTCAACAGCTTGCAAAAATAAACTTCCTCCAAATTTGACATTCCCTGATCATGGTGTAAGCTTGTTTAAAGGGAAATTACTGCATAAGACCTTTGTAACTGTTTAGTTGAAAGTTGCTTGTTGTCTCAGTGAAGTGTTCACACTGAGTATCTACTTCTGCTTGCTGTTGTGATGCACTTGAGTTTTGCTTGGTCACAACATTAAACGGAGCTCATTGCGAGTAGGTTGTGTAAAAGCTGACCTTTAGCGAAGAGGAAATAATCCTCAGCCCTTGAAGACTTATAAACTTCCACAGAAATTAATCATCACTTCCCTAGTAACTCACCAGACTTTTGGGGGTTGGACTGTGTTTCTGGGACCTAGCCCTAACTTCACAGGGTCACAGTTCTTCCCACGTGCGCTCTTCTTTTTGAGAAAAGTAACTGTGAGCAATACTGGAAAAGGGGCAGATTTTTTATTTTAAAGGTACCGAACCCAGTCTCCCAGGCAGAAGTGCCTTCATGATACTTTCAGTTTTCACTTAATGACTGAAAATGATGTGAGGAAAATTCAGCTATAAACCTGGTCCAGTATCTGGTTAAAGCTAGTGCATAAAGTTGGTCTCCTGGCTCTTCTTTATTAAAAAGAGATGTGTTCTCCTTTTTGCATAAATAAATATTTTGCCAAATGCATGTATTTGTCAGTTATGACCCAATGTTTCCTTGCCCCTTAGACAGCTAAGTGTACTTTAATCAAAAGGTGGCAGCAATGTTTGATCTCACTCACACGGACTGGCTGAAAATAGTGTTTTAAACAAATATACTTCCAGTTGCTCAGCAAATCATAGCCTGTAGAATGCTGCATACTACTTGAGAATATAATTACAGTAAATCAGAAATCTAGGAGATCTCCCAGAAAACACAGCTAGACTCCACTTATTCTCTGAGGTACCTTTAAAAATTTAATTATGTAATGAATGTGGTTGGGAATTATTTTCTGAAATGGTTTATATGTGTGTTGGAAAGTGGCACTTGATCTGAACCACAAAGGTTTTGTCTGAAATATTCCAGCTTCAATAAATCTTTCAACAGCACAAATACTTTGTTCCTAAGGCAGAATTTGGTGGGACTAGAGCTGGGGCTGGGAGCTGGGGATACCTGCCCTAGAAAAGTTGCTTGCCCACAGGTTAGAGTGTTTGCATAAAATCTGATAACTCGATACTTGGATTCCAGGTCTGATCAAGCATGAGTGTCCTAACTATCAGTGTGTTAACTGGTCAACATTTATGTCTCTCTTACTTTCACCAATGTAAACAGATATGAATGTACATGGCCCAGAATTAAAAATTAACTGAAAATTAAAAGACAATATGTAACAATAAGGAAGATTAATGTAATGAAAGTGTTTTCCATTAGGAAAAACAAAAATACTAATCTTATAAAGCACAAACCTAATTTAGCTAATGCAGGATTTCACAAACTACTGTTTAAGAAAGGGATTATGTATGTGTTTGCCTACAGTTGCAGAGAGGGAATGAAATATACCAGCAGGCTCATTTCAATATCTTATTTTTAAAAAGCATCCTAAATTCTTGTCTTCATCTTGCTGCCATAAGGAGCAGTTTTTAAGCTTAAGGTGAGGTGAAACAATAAAACTGCTCCTTTTATAACTCTATTATTTGAAGAGATGTAAACTCATGCTTTGTAGGATTGAATTGGCCACCCAAGTGGCAGCTAAGTCTCAACATCTAATTTCTGTTTATTTTCATGCAGTTGCATTCCTAGTTATACTTACATTTCTCAAAATACCAAAGCACAGGTACAGGGAGGATGTGACAAAGAGGTGATGTGAGAAACAGAAATTACCAGCGTAAGAATCCTAAAATGTTTAGAATGTTCTTTTTCAATATAAAAATTCTTCAGCTTCTTTCTTCTGTTTATTCCTCTTCTGAAAAAAAACTGCAATATTTTAAAAAAGGAATGCATTATATTTTCAGGAAGGTAAGCTGCGAAAACCTTGAAAGCACAATTACAAGTGCAGTAAGGCGCATTATATTCTCACCCTTTACCTTTGAAATGACTGACAGAATTAAGAACTTGTTATTTATGTATTTTGCAATTTTAAAACTTAATAAAGTAATTCAGTGTCAATAAAACATAAAAATCATCTCTGAAAAAATATGGCGCAGTGGCATCCAGTGAACTCCTAGCATCAGATTTTTTGTACTTTAGAAGGGGGTGGAGGTAGAGAAAGGGAAATACATTCTTAGATAGAACAGGTGGTTTACATTGTAATTTTTTAGCCATAACTGATGGTTACTGATGGGGATAGCAGAAAAAACACACTACAGCCATGCATTAGTACGTGGTATTACTAATCCTACTGCAGAACTTACTGATTAGGGACTGCAACTGTTCATTTTTACTTTGTTTTTTGTTGAATGTTGCAGCATCTTCCTGCTGAGATGAGGAAAACGGTCAGACAGAGAGAAATGGCCATCAAGAGAGAATCACTGAGGCACCACATCTGAGGCTCGGAGACCTGTGCTCAATTTTCACCCCTGATAAGCTTTCTTGAGTTGGTGTGAGCAATTTGCTTTTAATTGGATTGCATCTGCACTTATAAAATGAGCTTACTTCTGAACAGAGGCATTGAAAAACTACATTGATATTTGTGGGGTGCTCAGACATGCCACTTTAAGCACCTGGATAAATAGCTGACAGCCAGGGATAGGCAACTTATTAATTGCTTTCTTTCAGCTCAAGTTTTTGGTCTGCTTTGTGACATGTATGCGGGAAGACACTGGGACACATGTTTTAACCATTAAGTATGTGACTGTAAAATATAGGTTTGTCAATGACAGAACCATATTAGAACTGAATGACAAAGAGAAGCTTCACTTTTCTGCTCTATTACTTTTCTTCACACAGCAGAATGAATGTTGGTTGCATGAACAATATTGTGCAGAAGGAAATAGGCAAGAAACTGAGGAATTCCTTCAAGAATACCTTTCTGGGATGTTATCCCTCTTGCAAATGAAATTCATAATGAGATATAGTAAGACATGGATTTCTGCATAAACTAGCTGAGCCAGCTTTTAATTGCTGGTTTAGAAACATTTGCATTGAACTAGAACTGATCCTAATATCATTTTCCTTTTAAGTAAATCTATTGCGTACATTTTCTTGACTGTATTTTGTATTTTTGTCGTATGTTTCTTCTGGTTTGTTCAGTTTAATACTTTGTGGGTGTTCTTGTTCCCTAGGAAAGAAAAAATCCTTGGATTTCAGAGCAGTACATAATGATGCTTCTGACAAATCATTGCACTTTCTAAAAGTAAATGGTAACAAAACTGAAGAAAAACATCTGGAGTGCAAATTCAGAAGGTGAGTTGCCACAGAACTATTGCTACAATATAGGGAAACAAAGTCCAATTTTGTGCTAAACATTAACAGCAGGGACACAGTTATTGTTATTATGAAATGTTGACAATGTGAATCCAAAAGTATGTGATATATATATGTTTCTACCATTTAGGTTTTTCAATATTTGCTTGCTCTTTCATTCTCCTAACTATAATCTGCAGTTTATGGCGGAGTAAATTTATTATTATTTGTATTTGAAATCTGGACCAACTCCTTTTGACGTTGGTCATCAAAAGAACTTCTTGGTCTTCAAGGGACACCTGTTAAAAGACGGGGCTCATTCATCACAGAATTGCTAGAGTAAAACATTTTTATTGTGCTGCTTGATGGAATTTAGCACATGTAGATCCTCCCAGACATTTCATAGCTGAAGATTTGCAGCTTCTTAGAGGGTTTTTTTTTGTGCCTGTGTCTTTTTCATGGTTTCAGCAAGGTCTTCATCTTTTATATTAATCATGAGTGAATTTTAGACCTACGTCTACAGCTCCTCCAAAGACAAAGTTGACTGGAGTTGGCTAATGTCAATGAATATGGCTCACATGCTGTGGATCCAGCCCAAAGCCCATTAAAGCTACAATCTTTCCACTGACTGCTGTGTATTTTGCCTCACGTGGGACAAAATACTGTCACTGTGAGTCATATGAATATATTTTGCCCCACAATTACAATTAATCAAATTCTTAAGACTTCTCATGAGAGACCAAGGTGGACGGGGCTTTGAATAACCTCGTCTAGTGAAAGGTGTCCCCGTTCATGGCAGCGGGGCTGGAACTAGATGATTATAAAGTCCCTTCCAACCCAAACCATTCTATGATTCAATGAATTTTGTCATTACTGCTACATAGTCCATGTTTTACATTTATCTTTTGGCTTTTGTTTTATTATGAACAGGAAGTAACAGTTTTATTTGAGGAGTATCCTGCCTACTTGTGTTTGTGAAGTGTGCATTTTTATATTTATGCACTAATGGAATTTGTGATATTTAGTTGAAGATTTAAAGGTATATCTCTTTAAATTTTAAGCAGCTCTAGTGCAGAAGGAAATCCTGTGATGTTGCAAAAATGTATACAATTTATACATTATACAATGCACACATTGTATATATATTATATATATACATTATAAAATGTATATAAAATTTATACATTTTATACTAGAATTACAAACATAGCATTGAAGTAAGTGGTCTGAGCTTCAGACATGCTCTGTTCTCTGGCTACTAGGATAATTTTAATTTTTATATCTGAATGCACATTTTATTATTTAATTTTCTTTTCCATGAGGCTGAATATCTTGGCAAGAAATAGTTTTGGATTTGACAGGCTGTGCATTTTATGTTCCACTTATGTGCAGGTTTTCTAGGTGTCAGACCTTACTTCTACAGATATGAAAGTTGATTTTCTTTGATGCTAGCAACTACTCACATTTAAACATCTCTTTCAAAATTTTTATTGCCTAATTGTGATGTTTATAAGCAAACAGCTTAATGCAACACCAACAGTGAAAAAAATCAGTGGTGAATGCTACCACATTCTAATGCTATCCCATGTGAAATGAGCATTATGTTTTCAGACTACTCCAGAATGGCCTCCTACACCCAATTATCTTGCTTCTCAAGTGCTCCTAGTCATCTCCATCAAGCTGACCTCTGTGGCTCTACAGTTGGGGTGATTCCAGCATGCAATAGCATTCCGTAGCTTGCTTGGGTCTCATTGTTTCACACCAGACTAGTATGATTTGTGCTTCAGTGAAGGTGGTATGTGAACAACTCTGCACTCACTCTCACATTTGCTAGCATCCATGCTGCACGGACAGTCTCTGATCACTGTATAGATCTGCCTGCCAGGGAATGCCATCCAATCAGTGTGAGCACAGCATCTAGCATCCAATAATAATATTCTATGGTATCCATTTCTGGTCATAAAAAAATTGCCGCTAACCCCAGGAGTACCTTCTGTTCTCAGAAATGTTTTTCCTGCAAACTCACTTTTTTAATCTTCCTAGGATTTTTATCAGTTTGTTTTTCAGGCGTGCATGGGATTTATGGTTTCATTAATTTTCCAAGAACTTTTGCTAATAGCATGATTTGCCTGTGTTTTTCCAACAGGAAATGAAATCAAGATTGGTGTATGTTGCCAATATCCAAAATTTTATTACTAGCAGAGAAATGTTTCTTGGAGAAAAGTTGAGTTTTACCATCTGCATTCTCAGTCCTGAGGATAGATTTCTGTGAGGACTTGGGCAAATCTTTTCACAGCACTCCACCTCTGAATGAAATTGACATCATAATCATAGAATCATAGAAGAGTTACGGTTGAAAATAACCTTAAGATCATCTAGTTCCAACCCCCGTGCCATGGGCAGGGACACCTCACACTAAACCATATGACCCAAGGCTCTGTCCAACCTGGTCTTGAACACTGCCAAGGATGGAGCATTCACAGCTTCCTTGGGCAACCCATTCCAGTGCCTCACCACCCTTACACTAAAGAATTTCTTCCTCATATCCAATCAAAACTTCCCCTGTTGAAGTTTGAACCCATTGCCCCTTGTCCTATCACTACCGTCCCTAATGAAGAGTCCCTCCCCAGCATCCCTATAGGCCCCCTTTGGATATTGGAAGGCTGCTATGAGGTCTTCACGCAGCCTTCTCTTCTCGAGGCTGAACAGCCCCAACTTTCTCATCCTATCTTAAAACCTGTAAATTTGTATGGCTCTTGTCTGTATAAACAGGATCCCCCCATCTTGAAGAGGATAGGGAAGCCAATTAAAGGGATACCCAGTCTCTCTCCTGATATAGGCAGCTGAGTACAGGTCCAACAATCACTCTTGTTTAAGACATTAGTAACATTTTGTATCAATCTTAGATATTGGTTTTGATTCCATGCTCCTACACTTATTATTATACAAGTCCAAATTATGATCGATGTAGTCTCATATGTGTGGGTCCTGAAGACTCGATGTGCCAAACTTTTTCTCGGTTCTGATGTTCCTCTGGTTCTGGCGCCTTCTTGATTCTTGAGTAATGTATCATCTGGCCTAGAAAAAAACCTTCAAAAGCACAAATAGAATACCTGATGATAGAAATGAAAACTGTTCTATCTTAGCCAAATCTTCGAGCCTGTTGAGGTTTTTACAAAGTAGCTTTCGACATTCTGTTCATGATTCTCAAGAGTTTTAAAAAACTAAAATTAAAAAATTAAAGAAGAATAAAGCCAAGCTGAATTTGTCAGAAACCTTCACTCACTTTTTCTTGGACAACATCTAAATTGCCAACAAGAGTTTCCTTATGTGCATGCTGGGAAAAAACTGTTAAATGATTATTGCTGGAGCCCCTAGAGGGTAAACCATTTTTTATTGCAGTGTGTGAGAGTGCCCTTTCTGACATGCACTGGATTGGATGGGTTGGATTGAGTTGTATGAGAATAAAAAGGACAACCAAACCCCTAATTCAAATGCCACACTACTTAATGGAAATTTGCTTCAAAATGTTTTTGGTGTTTTCAGGGTTACCCTTGTTACAGAACAGCAGTTGCTTCTTCTAGCTGGATAGTACAATACGTCTCCTCATACCAAGATAATACTAGCAAAAATCGTATTTCTTTACGAAAACATGAGGTTTCTACTGTGGTATATATATATTGTTTTTAATCTTAGCTTACAGTTATCCTTTCCAGAATTGCCAGTCTCCTGATGCATGTGAAAGAACAGAGTTATGTCCTGTATCTGAATGTTTTGCCTTGAGTCATTCATAAATTCAGGGAAAATGCAAGGATGGTTATCATATAAAACAGCATATTTTGAAGCTTCGAAAGTGGTAAGGGTTGGGCAGGGCGTCACAGTCAGTGATAGGATAGGTTTATACCAAAGTCCTCAACAGCAGTACACTAACTTTATTAAGATAAACTAAAGTAGATATTAATTGAAACTATCTGTATCCTTGACAAAATAAAAGAAAGAAAAAATATTGTATGAGGTGATAGAATCAAATGAGGAGATTTGGTATAAAACATATATAATACGACGTTGACAAACCTGAGAAAATGCACTGGAACCTGAAATACAATACAAAACATCTTTAACTGAGGTTCTGAAATTGAAGACTATAAAACGTATCCTGTAGCCTGACATACAAGATGATAGCTGTTCAAGGTTTTAGAACTAAGCCATTCAAGTATTGAGTTTAGAGCAGATGGTGGGGGTGTTACAGCTCTCAATCTGCTAGAAGTAATATTTAAGAAAATTACAATAGATTAATATTAATCTTAATAGCAAAGTGATAATTTTGCTTCTTGACACAGCTAGCAACAAGAAAAATATGAATGCAAGTGCTGGTCTTTCCTTCCACCATCAATCAGAGAGTTTTTCTTGTCTCTACTGGATTGACTCACAAAGTGTCTTTTCATAATAAGTCATTTTGATTGTTTTTTCTGCTTATAAAACTTTCTGCTGTAAAATGTGTGTATATTTGCATTGCTGGTTTATTATACCTCTGTTGCTGTTCCTAGTGAGACTGTAAATTTCAGAGAGTGAAAAGAGGGGACTTTATTTTAGTACTATAGTCTTTGTGTCATTTGACACAGAATTAAGACTGATTCAAGTGTGAAAGTTGCATATGGCAGGCCTGAGATAACATGCTGCTGTTACATCTACAGGGAGGAAGAAATCAAAAAAATCCTTGGAGCTCTATATAAACAAAACCAGGATTTTGATGGCAGTGTATGGAAATTCACATTTGCACTCCATAAGAAATGTCTTTCTCCTGTAAGTTTTGGAAAAAAGCTATGCAGGTAGTAATATTTTTTTCCATACCAGTGGATCCCAAAATGCCTTATAAAAGCATACATATGTAGCAAGACAAATATGCCTCTGTTTGGTTTGCAGCTTTAGATACACAGATAGCCAGTGCAGAGCCAACTTGCAGATACAAGTTTTTTTCTGTCTCTCCACTCTTTTTTATCCTTATTAAAACAACCTACATTATCAATGTGCTGCAGACATAGCCAGAAATATTAAGATTTGACAATTAATTATGTTAAAACAACCTGTGTTAAGAAGGTAACATCAGCTTAACCGGTCTGGGTTGTACTATTAGTGTAAATGGTGGAGTGAATAGCAGTGTAACAGAGAAATTAATCAAGCTCTTTTTCTACAGAGCTTGGGTTTTTTAGTGAGCTTCACTGTTATACAATTGAAGAGTACATTTGTGAATTATGAATTACAGAATTAAAAATTGTCTATCTTCATAGCTAGTACTCTATGAAGTTAGAAACAATCTCCTTGAAAAAAACCACATTTAAGTCTGACTAATGTTTCGTAGGAAGCAGAGACTGTGTCATAGGGTTTTATGTGGAACAGAACCTTTTAAGCACCTCATGATGTAGAGGCGATTCCAAATTACATGAGCAGATTTTTTTTTTTTTATTTATTGGCAATGCTATTTTTCAGTGCTACAACTAGTGGCCACCAGCATGCTTTCGAGCCAAAACAATGTTCAGGTAGTCCCACCCTGGTAATTTTCTAGCCTAGTTTTGAATGCAGTCACTTAGAATTACATGTCTAGTAAAAAAAATCAGTAACAGCTTGCCTGTTCCTTCTTCATAGTTCAACAGTATTGCCTTTCTGGAAAATGTACTCATGTAACTCAATGCTATATTAAAGGAAAATGGCCAACATAATCATCTTAATCTGAATCATATCTCCTTTTAAGAATTCACTAAAAAACAGTAAATGTTAATTCAGTTTGGTCTCCATGACGCACACAAGATAGGGCAGAGCAGACCAGCTTGGCCAGTATATTGCTCCATAATCCAAGCAGATGGTTCTCTTTCAGGCTAACGGAACTCTTGCAGACCATATCCTTCCCCAAGAGAAAACACCAGCACAGAAGCTGGAAGGACTCATCTCAATAAGAGAAGCAAGGTGCCAGCAGCATCATCAGCAGTTTATTAATAAAAATCCATGAGCAAAAGAGCAATTGCAATTTGGTTTGGCATATTAAAAAAAAAAATAAAAAAATCCATCAAGCCAGCAGCACATGCCACAGTTTTTCTCCTCTGCACTGCTCTCTTAGAAGTAGCATTTCTTTTTCCTATTGCAGTTGACTTCTGTGTGAGGAAAGAGGAAATAAATTTCTTGTTGTTAGCTGTACTGTTGCTGTGTGTCAGTCATAAATGGGGAAAGATCTCAATTTATGTAAATAATCATTGTCAAAATTCACATATCACAGATGATAATTGGTATGTTGTAGCTATGTCCTACTGTAAAAGGAGAACTTTTTTATACATCAAGAGCAAAGACTGGCCTTGATTTGTACCTTATTCCAGAAGTAGCTCTACTAATATCAACCAATTTATGTTTGTTTCCGTCACTGTAAGAAAAGATTAATGCTCATTATATTTGCTCTAGAGGATGAATGACAATGAACAGAACTAGGCTTCTATATTAGACTTTGAATAAGAATTGTTTCCAATTCCTGGAAACATTCTCTTGGGACTTGTACATCCGTTTTTGTCCAGTCAATGGTACTGAGAGTTACTTGTGAAATAGTAATTAATGCCAGGGTTTTATATCCTATGGAAATGTAACTTGAACCCTGGAGAGCCAAGTTTCATGGAAAGGACACGAAAGACAGGGAGAATTGGGGAAGAGTTTGTATTACTTCATTGCTGTTTTCCAGAAGCAGTGGCAAAGGGCTGAATCTCTTCTCTTGTTATGGCTGTTGGAGAGAGTGTTTTAAAATTCTGCAAAGTCTTTGGAACAAAAATACCTCTATCTCTCTTTCTTTTTCTTTTACAATCTCTAACATAGTTGAGTCTAAACTCTAACTGGCTCCTACAATGCATACATTTCTCCCTAGAGATATATGATGAGGGTGCAGATGCTAAGAATTTCCTCTAATGGCAAAAAGACAATAGTGAGGAGCACTAAGATGTTAGTATCAGAATTCTGCTTTTCAAAGAATTTAGGGAAGGTAGTGCACCCAAGAAAACCTCACCATGAAATGTGAACTGTTGCTCCTTTCAACAGCCTGGGGTGGAATTGTTGGGCAACTTGCTACTCATTTTCTCTTGCCATTCATGTTGGGTTATGGGGCAGGGAGTGCTTATTAGTACTCAGATGTGTGAGCTCAGATAAGCAGTGAGCACTACATTGTGACTACCAACATCATTTATATGATTTTTTGCCCCAGTAAAACCTGTTTTGATGTCCAGGGAAAGAGTAGGGAAATAAGTAGTTTCCATTATAGTCCAATTGAAAAGGGAATAGCAAACAACACTGTATCCCACTTTTCATTGGCCGTGCAAAAGTGTTGGCTTTTAATAACATCTTCTTAAGATTATTTATATAGTCTATTTGCTATTATCCGTATCAGTTCATGCCCTTTGTGTGTTTTAGATAACATTGTTGTGTTTCCTTTGACTTAGTGTTTAGTGTGCTGTGAACTTGCCAATATTCAGAGTGGTTCTCGGGCTGCCTCTGTCTGATCCCTTCCATAAGCTGTTTGTTAAGCAAGATCCATTGTTATAGATTGTAAATTGAGCTTTCACACTGGAAGTCTCTCTAACTACAGTTGCAGGTTCTCTTTGCCTGTGCTTCTTGTGGTTAAATTTATATCTGGTGTTTAAATGCTGAGAAATCTTTCTAGAGTGCAAGGAAAGAACTCAGGCAAAGCTCAACATCTTTCCAACTGATTCTGAGAGACTGTGCAATGGCCAAATCTGTAATTCCCTAAAGCTCGATCTTGTTCAGTTCTAGGATTTAGACTTGGCTTTATCTAGAAAATTGGCCACCCACATGGGTTGTAATCAGATCCAAATTTCTCATTTATTCTGCCTGCTGTATGGTTCTCCAGCCAGTTTTCATGCAGGATCCATGAAGATCCATTAAATACACTATCCAGAGCAGCCCCCATCAGAAATACTGTTGAAGACCTAGGATGGTTCATGGGACACAATCATCTGAACCAAAAAAATGTGTATACAAAAAACCTCAAGATACTATCTAATCACAGCCAAACACTTAGAAAAACTGAATATGAATATTAACTGAATTGTTAATGACACACTGATGCTGATTGCTAATGATTAAAAATGTAAGGATAAGAAAGAAAATGTTTTCAAGCTCTTACGCAGTCTAAGTACTTGCTGTACTTGCAGAAAGAGGCTTCTGATTAGACAGGATGTAAACTATCACACTTATCCCTTCCTATCTAAAAGTAAATATAAAAAAAGTACAAAGGCAGAAAACAGCTCTTCTCAGGGTACAGGCACCTATGAACCATCAACAGAGCCTTTCTCCTCCCTCTGACCTTTCTCCTCCCTCTGATCTTTCTGACCCCCCAGACATTTGGGAGTTCAGCCCCTGGTATAGGAACAGTACAGTCTTTTAAGATTTGTGAGGTTTAAGGAAAGTATTGCTGTTTTTTTCTCTCCTTCTGGATCTCATACTGCACATGAATCTAATGGCCAAATCATAACTGTAAGACTGCAGGATTTTGATTTGTACTGACAGCGAGGCACATGGATTTTGTTTGGGATTGTTTATTTTTTTTTTTTTTTTAATTTCTAGTGTTTGAAAAAATATTCTGCAGTGTAGACTTGAATTTGTAAAACAGCACAGCCTGCTTCTATCAGAAGAGAAACAATCTTTGATACAGAAATTCTTCCTGAGAAAGGCTTCCAAAAATGAAACAAAAGGGGAATGAATTATTCTTTCCAGAATCTGTGCTGAGAAAAACTCAGAGCAAGTTTCCCCAGAGAGGGTACCAAAGAAGCTACTTCTCTCTTTTTAGGACCATAGAAGTGAGCTAGGGTGCTCTGGTGTGGTAAAAATCAAGAACAGAAGAACAAAGACAGTTTGAGGCAGTCCTGAGCATTGCCTCCTGATAGTCACCTGGACCCAAAAAGAAGCCACAGGCACAACATGTTGTGCTGAATGCACTGTAGTCATGCAACAAACCTGTCTATTGCCTCTTGGCATGCAACACACTTTTACACTGGCAATACCCATCATTCAGGTGTCACAATAGCTGGGGCATATGGCACTGAGCTAGGACTGAACTATGAGAGCAAAAGGGTAACAGGATGGCAACACAGCTTTTAAGAAACACAGTGAGTGCCATGTAGCAGTTCCAATCTGGACAGAGAGCAGTGTTGTTAGAAGTTGCAGGTGGGCATTCACACTAGCAACTGAGGGATTCCACTAACACCTGTTGTCAAAACATGAAAGAATTGCAGCAGAGAAGGAAGGCAGTGTCAAGGGCAGTGGAAGGAACAATTGACCAGGCTAATTAACAAGAGCTCTTGGGAAATAGACAATAGCTGAAAAGAGCTTTTAAGTTTTGCTTAATGTTGTACAAGCATACTGTTTATCCATAGATGCATTTTCACAAATCACTGCTGGGATCTTTCCTCTTAATAAAAATTGTAGGTATACATGCAGAGCCCCTGAGTTCTGTTTGTACATTCAAGGAAAGGTGCTTAGTATTTCCTGAAGGCTGAGTGGGATTTTGAAACAACAGTGCTAGTGACTTTAAAAGGAAACATAGATATGTAATTAGGCCTCTTTTTCCTGCCAAGTACCCTTGGCAGGAGGATTACTTTTCATGAGTCTATTCCCATTGACACATTTCCACAGCTCACTTTCAACCTTTTGCTGGTCGCACCTATCTTCTTTCACTAAAAACACGTGCCTTATCACCATCCTGAAGGCTCTTCACAGTTATTTCTCTGCCTGCATCTCTTATCCCTGCCTCCTACATCCTGTCCTCCATTCTTTAGGTTCCTCTACTCATTCAGCTCATTGCTCATTGTCTACTTTTCCCATGTTGTTTTGCAGTTTCATGTTTTCTCCCACTTCTTGTGCAACAACCCAGTTTCCCTCTTCAAAGTCTGCATCAAAAGTCTGCCTTCTTCTCCATTGCTGACATCTTGATCACTGTGGATCTTCTGTAAGTGAAATGATAATACTGTTTGTCCAGAATAGATTTTAAGCACTTGACAGAACAGACAACTCTGTGGGTTTACATACAGTAAAATACCAACTGCATTTTCAGCTCTTTAATATTTATAAATGATATGTAGCACAAAGGACTAGGGTAAAAATGGTATTTTGCTGCCTGCTCTTGATTTCATTGAACTGGTCTGAATGTGAATATTCTGAAAGAAAACAAGAGTTAAGCTGAGATATAGTCTAGGACTTTGTGATAATGGAAAGCTGGAAGGACATTCATATGTGGATTTCAGGACAGAGGCTATAATTACTCGCTTATTAACCAGACGCATTTCCATCATCCATTCGGCAGATAAAGCTGCTATCTAAATCGAGAGCTACTAGGCTTAAGATATTTCCTCTCCTAGTTCTGGAACAAAACCAATTTCATTTGTTTCAAGTTGGAGTTATTCCCAGTTCTTAGTGGTAAAATAAATATATATACATACATGTCTATATATATGCACACATACACAAAGATGCACGTGTACACAAATATACACAGTAAGAGTGGCTAAGAGGCACACTGTAGAGTAAGAGTAGGTGTATAATGTGAGAAATGGAAATGGAATGATTAAAAGATATTTATTAATGAATTTTAACATTGACAAAAAGTACTAGCCTCTCTAGAGGTTGATCTTTGTTCACCGGGCAATTAAAAAATTAACATTTAACTATCTCAGAAAAGGGATGCCTGAATTTGGAGGCATTTGGAAGGTTTATTCTTTAATGCACAGTTATGCTCCTTTACATTTTTGTTTTCACTGTACTTGAATTCAGTGCTAGACTTTGGATTTTTAGAGTTTCAGTCAGAAGCGGTTTCAGTCGAGGGTTTCAGCAACTACTATCACTGTTTTGCTCTTAACAGAGCTTTCTCTTTTCTGAGTTTTGTGTTGCTTTCTTGTCTTTCTCTTAGAAATTGGCCAGAAAATTTCTGAAGATTCTGTAGCATCATATGCAGTTACTGTCTCAGTTTTCCTTCAACTTCAGCTTTATGTCTTAATTCTGGAGGAGGATGCTCAGCTCTGCATCCAGTATAATCCAGCAGGGAAATCTAGACTTTCTCATGTCAAAGTACCTACTTAAAAAACCTTCCATTTCTGCATACCACATTCCTTTCTCCAGAGGTTACAAGCACTAAACTTGCTCTCCACTGACTCCTGCCACCATTCTCTGGCTTCACAAAGTAAATACATTTTTTTCAGACTGCAATTAGTAGCAAATAACTGACCTTTGCCATGCCAAAGTCACTAACAACTCCACCTCCACCTGTCCCCTTTTCTGCTGCTTTTCAGTATTATCCCTATGCACTCTGATACACCTCACTATTTTTTTCTCTTAGAACAATGACTGTCAGTCACTTATACCAATCCCCAGTTATCAAAACCTCATGTTAGATATACATTGGTTTTCATCCTATCTAATCCATTTGAAAGGCTATTTCAGGATTTCTTCTTTCCAACAGTTGATGAATAATTTATAGCCTACATTTATTTGTAGCTGGCATATACACTCACATTTCAATTTGTCCTATACCTTTAATAGCTCTTAGTAGCAAATTATTTAAAGATATATCCCTTAAAATAACTTTTTGGTAGCCTAAACAATTCAAGATTTTGCTGTTTTCTTTTAAAATAGGCTTTCTATTGCCTTCCGTATTCTGAAGGTCTTTATCTGTACCTGTTACAGTTTGAATTAATATTTACTGAAGATGAATGACCATACATGGGAATTACTGCTGTGCCTCAGCTTATTTATCTAGTAAATTCCAACTTCCCTTCATCGATCTTCAGCTCATTTCATTTTCTCCCACAGTTACCATTCAGGGCCTTCTCTGTCTCAATCAGAGTCTCTTTACTGAGCCATTCCTAGTCTGATTAGTTTCTAAATTGACATGCTAATACCCAGGTGTTGTTTTCCTCTTTAGTCTCAACCCCTGCCTTCACCCCTTTGGCAGTTTTCATTCCTCTCTACTTACATCAGGTTTAACCAAGTCGGATTCTGAGGTGTGAAAATGGTGGTTGTCAAAGATCCAAAGCTTTCAGGTGAGGTGAATAAAGCTTAATCAATCATCAGCAGTGCATTCATGTACCCTCACCTGCAAAATATCTAGTGGGGAGTGATTATTTAAGAAACTGATTTGGTAAAATGAAGCAAATATCTTTAAAGCTTCTGTTAACTGGGAATTTTCAAATGGCTATAACCTGGCCAAATTGGGTGAATTTTCAGATGGCGAATAAAAGATGAATGCAAATAGCTGCTTTTTTATGTGTCAGAATTGCTGCTCCTAAGCTTAAGAATATTATCTATTTCTTGGAAAAAGGTAAGTAAGCTGTTCTTAAAGGAAAATCAGTTTCATTTTCTTTTGCTCTAGCTTTTAGTAACGATTGAAGTATTTTGGCTGCAACCTTACATCTTCCTTTCCATATAACTAAAGCAAAAAATCAGTCTGAGGCAGAAAATGGGCTTGGAAGCTTTTAACCAGAACAGTCAGTTTAGTAATTTTGTAAGTAATGGGAAACAGTGTTCAGTGAACTTTAATAACATAGGTAATTTCTATTTTACTTATAACAAGAATTTTAGTGTGAAATATGTGTGTGTGTTTCCTTAAATACAGTAAGTTGAAGTCCCTACTATTTTACTATGTATTGACTATTGTATATTTAAATGCAAGAAATATACTGGAACTTCCTGAAAATCATAAGAGCCTGCTAGCTTTCAAGGTGTTTTAATTTAATAAACCACTTCTATAGGACATACTGGATAGTAAAATTTAGTGCAATTCATAAAACAATCTGTTCTAAAAATGGTATCTCCTTAGAGCAAAAGCCTGGAAAGAAAACAAGAATTGCAGCTTCTGTTCTTGGGTCTGCCATGGGTTTCCTGTGAAAGTGGACAATAATTTAGCCTTCTGTTTTCATTTGCTTTATCTTTAAATGCTTCTCTATACTTAATCCATATTCCTCCTCTGTTGCTTAAAAATGCTTCTAGAGCCATGATTTTTCTTAAGATTGGCCTGTAACTTGCATGTCTGTTGGTCCTATTTTTTTCTCTTGACTGCTGACAGAATTTTAAATACTACTAACAGCTAGTTTTTTCCTAAACCTATTCCAATTCTATATGATAGAGTGCTTGGCTTGAATTTTGGTTTAAAGCTGTCCTTTGTAAAGAAACATAATCCATTTTTGGGGAATCACAGAAATGAAACTTTACTGATCTTGGGTTCTTTACTATCCTGACTGGGGTAGAGCATATTTTGAACTTTCAGGGTTAGTGACTGGTATTAGTTTGTTCTTTGCTTCCAGACAATTGACAAATATATTATTAATTTTCTGTGGCCTCTGTGAACCTTCAAATTGGCTTGCCATAATAATGTTTATTAATATGACTCTGTGGCATACATTCTTGGAATACTCAGCTAATTGCTGATCCTATAAATCCATGCATGTTACTCATTGTGAGATGCACACTCCCATTCAGTCCGTGCCAGGAAATAATGGGCTGGATGAAAGGGTTTTATCCAAGTCTTTCACTGGTCTTCAAATACCAAGTTGTTCAGTATGCTTACATAGAGGTAATTCAGCCTGATGGGTTCAAACAGGCACCACAGGAACCTAAGATCACAAGAAACTCCTTTCCATGGTTCTTCTGTAAGGATCTGCATCTTGATTTAGCTCAATCAGAAAGTAGCTAGTCAATGTGTATATGGTAATGTGTCTTTGAAAAGCTATTTTATAGTACACTGGAGTATATTTACAAAACAGCAACAAGAGGGAAGATGTGTATGGCTTTCCATCCCTATTTTGACTTGAACCTGACTAACTGGGCCTTTTGTTGTCTGTGTGTGCATTTTCCTTACTTATGAGGCTTCCTTTGGGCAGCAAACACTCCCATTAGGAAAGAAAAATTCATGGCTTACTGACACAGAGACCTGTTGACTGAGATGACATAACATGATTTGGTTTTTCAGTAGACAGGTAAATTTCCCATGGTCTCAGAGGCCTGTTAGCAAATACAACTTGCTCCAAAGCCATGTGGTTCAATAAAAACTAAAAAGTATCACGTTTATCTGAACACTTCATCTGGGGCGACCTGAGTATTTAAGCTTCTCTTGAGGAGAAGGAAAGCCTTTTTCTGTCTTTTTCAAGAAAAGCTCAGGAACCTTGCATGGGTGTTTTCAAGACTTTTTAAAAACACTAGAAACCAAGGGGGGCTTGCTGGTTTACTGTAGTGCTTCAAGGCTTGTAGCCTGGAAGCTGGGATTGATGATTTATTTCTGCCTCTACCCTTTTTCATATGCTTTTTTTAATTAATCAAGCCTTTGCATTTCCTCTCATTTTTCGTTGCTAACCAAAATGGAAGGTGTCACTGTGGCAACATGTAAATGCATGGTTAATCCACACTTTTGAAGTAATGGCTACATTTCTTTTCCTTCATATGATAGAATCATAGAATAGTTAGGGTTGGAAAGAACCTTAAAATCATCTAGTTCCAACCCTCCTGCCATGGGCAGGGACACCTCCCACTAAACCATATCACCCAAGGCTCTGTCCAACTTGGCCTTGAACACCTCCAGGGATGGAGCATTTACAACTTCCTTGAGCAACCCATTCCAGTGCCTCACCTCCCTTACAGTACAGAACTTCTTCCTTATATCTAACCTAAACTTCCCCTGTTCATTTAAATGAATGAAAGAGTAAAAAAGTGCTGCTGCATATTCCCTGAGCCTTAAGACTCTGCAGCTGATGAGAGCTCTCAGTATTAGTGGACTACAAAGAAAGTGGTTTGAAAGCCAAATTTTCATGCTTCATTCTTGTTAGACGAAAAAAAGTCTTTCAAGTTTTCTAAAATTCTTGGAATTACTTAATTGCTACTGTGTTTGTGAATTGGATCCAATTATAGGGGGCTGTTAGGCTACTTGTCTTTGTCATATCATTTTCTTCTTGTTATTAATGACATGAATAAGTAGTTTTAAATAGTGCTGAATTAAAAAATAGTTTTTTATTAAGACATCCAGGTTGAATAAATAACAATAAACTACAAATAGACAATCGAAAATTAGTCAAATATGAAGTGATGAATCATTTGGAGTGTAGAACACCATACTAGTTTCAATACAATTGTACAGAAATGGCAACTTTTAAGCAGGACATCCTGTGAAAGTACCTTGGTGTTATCATTTTTAGGAGTTTCAGTTCAGGTGTTCTATATTTTTAATACGTATGTGCATATTGTAGACATTAGGAACGGCCACTGTAACTTCGAAAATGACTTTCAGGATATCTAAAAGAAAAAAGCATTTTCAGCTACATTTGCACAAAGGAAAATATGAAAACACTTAAAGCTTTGTAAAATGCACCTGTTTTGAGCAGTTTGGAAAAAAGTATCCTTTCTTCTGCCTCCCAGAACAGGATTTTGCTACTACTTCTCCAGTCAGCTGCTGCCATTTTTGTGTATTGCTGTTTTGGTACCTATGCATCAGTGCCACCTCTGTTTATCATAGGACTGTGTACAGCTGACTGATGGAGAGGGACGATGACTGCTGGAGGGATGGCAATGACCCAGCCATTTACTGACAGCAGCAGGTGACATCAAGCCCTACCTGTAGCTTTGAAGCAGCTCTAATTATCACCGTGCAGTAATCAGACAAGTTGCTTCCAGGGTACAGAATGTTAGATTTTTTATTAATACTATATTTTGAAGTGAACCGGTGTGGAACCTGCAGAGCAGTGGCTATGCCTGTTACATCCTGCTCTCACTTCTTTGATGCAGGTGAAAGCACCGAGCCACTGGAATGAGCAGTATGTGTATTTTAGCCATGGAGGAATTGAAATTCTTTGGATAACAGGAAGTAGAATTGACCTTTTAAATTGTGATTTTAGCAATTATTTTCCAGACAAGGAATAAAGGAACTTGAGGCTACTGGCAGTCAAATAAGGTGCCATACCCCTTCCTTGGAATCACAGCATTCATAAAATCATAGAATAGTTAGGGTTGTAAAGGACCTTAAGATCATCTAGTTTCAACCCCCCTGCCATGGCCAGGGACACCTCCCATTAACCCATGCCACCCAAGGCTCTGCCCAGCCTGGACTTGAACACTGCCAGCGATGCAGCATTCACAGCTTCCCTGGGCAACCCATTCCAGTGCCTCACCACCCTTACAGCAAAGAACTTCTTCCTCATATCCAATCGAAATTTCCCCTGTTTAAGTTTTAACCCATTACCCCTTTGTCCTATCACTACCGTCCCTAATGAAGAATCCCTCCTCAGCATCTCTATAGCCCCCCTTCAGATATTGGAAGGCTGCTATGAGGTCTCCACGCAGCCTTCCCTTCTCCAGGCTGAACAGCTCCAACTTTCTCATCCTATCTTCATACGGGAGGTGCTCCAGTCCCCTGACCATCCTCGTGGCCCTCCTCTGGACTTGTTCCAACAGTTCCATGTCCTTTTTGTGATGAGGACACCAGAACTGCACACAATACTCCAAGTGAGGTCTCTTGAGAGCAGAGTAGAGGGGCAGGATCACCTCCCTCGACCTGCTGGTCATGCTCCTTTTGATGCAGCCGAGGATATGGTTTGCTTTCTGGGCTGCGAGCACACATCTGGCTCATGTTCATTTTTTCATTGACCAACACGCCCAAGTCCTTCTCCTCAGGGCTGCTCTGAATCTCTTCTCTGCTCAACCTGGAGTTGTGCCCGGGATTGCTCTGACCCATGTGTAGGACCTTGCACTTGGCATGGTTAAACTTCATCAGGTTGGCAACAGCCCACCTCACAAGCTTGTCGAGGTCCCTATAGATGGCATCTCTTCCCTGCAGCATATCAACCAAACCACCCAGCTTGGTGTCATTGGCAAACTTGCTGAGGGCGCACTCAATCCCACTGTCCATGTCTTCAGCAAAGATGTTGAACAAGACTGGTCCCAACACGGATCCCTGAGGCACACCACTCATTACTGGTCTGGATATTAAACAATTGGCCACAATTCTATGTGCGGCTATCCAGACAGGTCTTCATCCACTATCAAACTATCATCTATCTAACATCTATCATCACTGACTACATATTGTAAATATTGTGAGTGAGGTACTTTATGAAATTATTGGCTGTAAGTTTTCCAGTGTGAAAAGGTGTGATCAAGTACAGTGTGTGCAATAGGGCAATCAAGAGTATTCATGGATGAAAGGATACTAAAACTAACGGTGGAGGAGTCCCTAGCACTTTTCTGTTATGCTGCTTAAAAGCAGGCATGATTTTATTTCTTTTTTAATATCAGGATAATTACTTATTTCTGGAAGATTTGGTCTTCCTAATGGGGAGTTAAATATGAGTCCAGGTCAGAATTTAATACTATCCACAGTGCAGTGACAGCGGCTGCAAGCTTTTAAGTTGGTATATTATGGAAGAATGGTGGAAACACAAATACAGGTGTTGAAATTTTATCAATATTAGGTTCTGTGTTTCACACTTGGAATTTTTTCTGGTCTACTCTAATGTTAAGTAGAAAGTGAAATTGGAAAAAAAAAAAAGCCAAACTTTTTTTTTTCCTTCTGTAACATATGTTATTGTCTGCTCCAGGATTAAGGTTAGCATTAGCTCAACAGCTTTCTGACCATGGTTTTATCATGTTATCTATTGACATAGTAAGATCAACCAAAAATATATATTCCTTTCTTAGGGATTTTCAGTTTTTGCCTTCTTTGCCTTACAATATGCATATTACTATAGGTGTCTAGCTTAAGAGGTCAGCTTACAGAGTAAAAAAACTTTTCAAAAGGCCCAAGGTGTTACTCAGGCTGAGGTGAGTGTACTCAAGCCTAATGAAAGTGAACAACTCTTGCACTGATATTGTGACTGATGTAGTCACTTCAATAATTCTTCTTCCACCTTCAGAAAACTACCTTAACACATTTCCACCAAAGACTGGCTTATTTAACATATTCTGAATATGCTTTTCTTTATTGCTTAACGCCAAATGTTTTGGGTTTGTGTTTCATTTGTTTGTTTGGTTTGGTTTCTGTTTGGGGTGGGTTAGGTGGTTTTGTTTTTTGTTTTTTTTTTTTTTTTCTTTTGAGTTGGAAATCTTTAGCTGAAATCTTTCATAGCTTAGGGAGAATTTTTTGCTTTGTTTTCTTTGTAGAATGGAATCCTAGAGTCACGGAATGGATTGGGTTGGAAGAAACCTTTAAAATTAGCTGGTTCTGACCCCCTTTACATGACACCAGGTTGCTCAAAGCCCTATCCAACTTGGCCTTGAACACCTTCTGGGATGTGGCATCCACATGTCCTTGTAAAAAAAAAAAAAAAAAAAACACACCAAACAAATAACCCCATCCCTCTCCAGATTTCTTGTAGGCCCCTTTAGGTATTGGAAGGCTGCTGAAAGGTCTCTCCGGACCCTTCTGTTCTTCAGGCTGCAAAACTCCAAATCTCTCAGGCTGTCTCCATAGCAGAGGTGCTCCAACCATCTGGTCACCTTCATGGCCTTCTCTGGACTTGCTTCACTATTCACACTTTTCTTCAGGGCACTATGTTTATGATCTAACTAAAGAAGTGCTTGCTTTTCATCTGTATTCATTTTAGAAATGTTCTCCTGCAGGTTTGAACTGAAACTTCTTAAAACACTGAACAGTTGGATCCACATAGAAGGACCTCTTGAGCAATATGCTTTTAGCAGTTACGTTCACATAATCTTAAATTATATTGGTGACTTTCAATAATCTATTGTCCCATACTGTTTAGTTCTCTTTAAAATATTTCTTAATGGAATGTACAGCAGTTGACCAATTATTTGTTCTTTCTTACTCAGTTTCCAGGCTTTACTGGTTATATTCAGTTGTAAGACAGGAAAAATAAGATGTTCACCCATTTCCAAAGCAGAAGTAAGATCTAAGTAAGTAGGTTACTATTTCGTTTTCCCCTCAGCTGCTCATTACAGTTCTTTCTGTCAGGATAAAGTACGAGACTTCCCTGAATTTCGTTTTTAGACAGTTTTCACTCAAAATAATCAATCTGAACTTAAACAGTGGGTAATAACTAACCCAACCTAGGAAAGTGTTGCTAACACTTAGGGCATCTAGTGACAGACCATAGTTCTTAGCTGGAATCTACTTGTTTCTATGTGATTATATTCTTATCAGTGTTGATATTTCTCCTCTTTTTGTCATGCCTGAGAGCATGAAAAATAAGTCTGCAGGCTGCATGTAAATTAGAGGCACTTACGAATCCTTCAGCAAGAAAGACGATACAGGAATGCAAATTATTATAATTATTGCTGGTATAATAATATACTACAACATGCTCCTTTTGAACGGTGAAGGTGATTTGGAGTACTGGGAAGAATAAACCTAAAGCCTCTTCTTCCTCTTATCCAAACACAGTACTATGAATTTTACCCACGAGTGGTTGATTACTATCAAAAGGGTACGTACCGTCATTTCGCAGCATTAGTACAACATAAACTTCTGCTTCTCCCTGTTCTGTTATTCCACAATCTGGAAGTAAACTTTCAGGAAGATTTTTTTTTTAACTTATTTGTGTTGGTTATGAAAATGGTTATGAATTTTTTTTTACATATTTGTGTTGTATTCATATTTCATATACAAGTATATGAGAATCTTACCTTTGGTTAATTGCACTGTATGTCACCAGTTATAATTTCAGATAATTTAATATTTTAGCAACATGAAATTACCAATCTGTGAGTCAATGTAACCAAAATAAATGTAAAATGAACCATATGCAATTTGAAATATCAAACGTAACTATTTTCGCAGTTAAAATAATTGTATAGCCAAAAATATAGCCAACATATAGCCAAATATGTTTTCAAACACCTAATTTACAAACACTTCTGAACCAAGAAATGCTGACCACAATAACCACAGATTTTGACTTTCTAGAACTTATATAAAAACCAGAAAAGACTTCCTTTTAACTTGCATAATTATTTTTCAAAGTAAGTGGTATATTGGCAGAGGGGGAATAATATTGTTTGTGGCCTAACTTTATCGGAATAATCAGGCTCTTGATATTGGCTGACCATGGGAGTGTTGTTTCTGTGAACTATCTAGCTGCCTGCAATGTCTCTGCTTCCAGCAAAGAATAGTCATCTGTCAAAGTTGTCATAAAGCTAATGTGTCTTGAGTATTGAAGTTCTCATATAAACTAAGTGGATTTAAAATATCTGGGAATGCTTTAGGCAGACAGAGCTTAGTTATCACTAATCTACTCAATTTAATTCATGTCTGCTGATAGCTATTTCAAATATATCTATTTTTAGTATACTTTTGCTCTCTAGAGGTAGCTATTTTTCCCTTGCTGTTTTAATGATCACAGACTAATTTGCATTTTGAGATCATGTATGAGTTACAACTTCTAAAATGTAACTGCTGAAAATAAATATCCTTTGCTTTGCCCTGGCAGAACAAAGGTTTACTCCCAAAACTATTTCTTCGTGTATATTTTTATTTCAGTGTGTATTAAACCTTATTCTCGAAATGTACAGAAATTACTCAGCTTGTCCATAGCACTATGTAAACTTTAGAAGATAGTCTCTTTTCCATTTTCTTCTACACCTGGAAAATATTATCTGTATCAGTATTTTTTGCTTAACTCAGTAATAATCTATCCACTTTGAGATGAATGCACTCAATATTGTTAGTTGTTTGTTGGTTTTTTTTAAATATGCATTGGTTAAAAGAATAGGAAGACTTCTTTCAGATATTTCTTCATCTGTATCCAAGTATATAAGTCTGGTTTCAGATATGCAATTGATTCCTGTGAAATTAGAGCATCAGTTGTGTTGTGTCTGTGTATTGTTGATTCCAGCAAGGTTGTTTTGGAGTAGGGGAAATGTATGCAAATCCTTGTACCAGCACCATTCCCATAGCAAACATCAAAATAGTTTGGTTTGGTTTTAGAGGTGATATCAATATAGTAGAAAAAATGTCAGTAATTTGTTTTGATCAGCGTAACTGTAGGTATTTTATGTGTTTGGTTTGTTTTGGGTGTTTTGGTTTGTAAAAACTGCAGGAGGTAGATGACAAATAATGTGCAACACTGAGGGTTTGCTTGAAATCAGGCATTCATCAACCTTTGCTTCTTTTTTTTTATTTTTTTTTTTTCCCCCCAATGCTCCTTTTTGGTCAAAGAATTGAGGAAATTATTCTTTTCAGACTTAAATATGTTCAAACCTGTTATTTTAGAAATAATTTGTATCTTGACCAAAGTCACCAAAGTCACTCATTCTTTGTTTTCCTGTAGGACATTCCTCAGCACACTTGTTCTTTGCTACGTTCACTCTCAAGTTTCCCTTGTCTTAGACCAGCACCAGCAGTGTGTGGTAAACAGTTATGACTGTATCCTCTTAGTTATTCTAAAGATGATGAACTCTGACACAAGACTTTCCCTCACCTAACATGCATGCTTCTGAAGTTTTTTCCATCTTTTGAGCATTATGGTTTTCTGTCAGACATTCAACACAGCTGGCATGCATAACGCAGATTTTTGCAAGTTTCCAATATGTCGCTTAATTAGGACTAGACAAGATCTAAATGAAGTAATAAGGTCAGAGTATGTGTTTCTCTTCTGGGTTTTCTTTTTCCTTGATTCTGTCATTCCTGTTGTCAACTTTATGCTTCTGATTTAAATTTTTTAAACGGTCTAGTGACCCTGACTAGGTTCTTCAGTAGAACAAATCCTAGTATAGTCCACAGAGTCCTGCTGCCAGTGAGTTTCACTTGCAGAAGCTGGTTTGCCCTGGTTTGCAGCCTTTGGGCCTGTGTCTCAAACACCTCCTTTTGACTGGACTATAACTAAAGTTAAGAATGCAGTCCAGGATTACTCATTCTCTTTCCAGTTTTCCTCAGCCGCAGAGGATGTTGGACATGTGATAAAAAGAATCCCACACATTGGATAGTAATATATAAAATAGTTCAAAAACAGGTTTTTGGAATAGAAGTTGTACTTCACAATTTTTAGACCAAACAGTGGAAGTTACTCTTTGTGTCATTTGGCCTCAGAAGATTAATTTGGCATGAACCAGGAAAAAGCAATATAAATCTTAGAATGATAAAGAGTGCGGTTTTGTTGTTGGACCTTTCTTGTTATTGGTTGGTTTTGTTTTCATTTTTAAAGAAATACATAATAAACATTCAGAACACCAGCTGCCACAAGTAATAGTAACATCAGATTTTGGTTCTTCCTGTTTGGTTGGTTTTAGGCAGCTGTTTGGGGGGTTTGTGGTTGTTGGTTTGTTTTTTTTTTTTTATAGTGAACTATAGTTTTTTATAGTTGGTTTTTTTTTTTTTTTATAGCAAGATAGTGAACTTTGTTTCACTATGGCAAATGAGGCAGAGCTATGGAGTGCCTAAAATCACAGTGAAAATAGTCCTCATCACTACCTGAAGTTGACTGTGCTCTATGGCAGGATATAAGCTGCAGCTTGATGCTGACCGTGCTATTTTAAAGACTCCAATTCAAATATATTGACGATTATCTCAGAATACTAGAAATCCTCTTCCTTGCTTTTCCTTCCAGATAGTCTGAAATTGCTCATAACAGAATTCTTGAAAGAAAAATCCTCAGTCTTTCAGTAACCTGGTCCCATGTTTCACTATCCTTGCTGTTAGAAAGTTCTATTCCTGTGTCAATGCTTAACTGCCCTTCCCAGCTCTTGACACTCATAACTTCTTCCTCTGTTACAAAAACAAAAAGACAACACTACTTTTCGTTTTGCTTAGTTTTTATGTATTTGTAAGCTGAAGTTTGTGTCAAATGCCTCTGTCAAGTGTTTTGGTTACTCAACCATTCCTCAGGGGCCATGCTTTCATCTGTCCTCATGCTGGCAATGAGAGACTTTCACCATTGTTTTTTAGTGTTTGTATGTGCTACTTGCTCACAGGTGCACAAAAACATTGTTAGGAAAGATTCAAGTCTGAATGTATGTGACTTGCTGACGTCAATAACCCAGGCTGCAAAACAACCTTATAACCTGGAGAAAACATAACAAGCCTATAAAAGCTGTCTGAGAAGAATCACTTGGTTTCTCAGCGCTGCATAATCCTTCCTCAAATACAGTAACACCACAGCAGATCCACACAGCTTGCTCAGTGTCTTGCTAGTCAATACGTGTTCAGACTTGACTCCTTCAAATAAGCAAATGAAATAGCTGTGCTCAAAGCATGTCTCATTTCCTTCTCAGAAAACCTGTTTGCACTCCTTCAAGGCAGCAACAGGCACATTCTCTCTGGCATGGCACAAATGAGCACAACAATCTAGTTGTTGCCTTCTGTATGTTCTCTGATGGTCTTGTGACTGAGAACCTGTGATCATCTTGCACAAGACTGCTGGCTCAGCCCTTGAAAACAAAAGCTGTGCTGGAAGGGTTTTCCAGACCACCTAATTCTTAACAGCTACCCATGTTTTTCCCTTGGAGTGCACAGTTTCACATTCACTTTAAACCCACATGCCTGGGGCCTATCAACAAAAATTATGTGTTTCCACCATCCCTAGCCATAGATCCTCCTTTATGTTGATTATATCATCTATATGGTGAACAAGATAATTGGACTGATCCAACTGAAAATAAATTCAACAAAACTAACAATGAATTTCCTGCACGATATCTTCTCTGTTTTGCTATGGTATGGCACAAGCCTTATTGGAGGAATGAAGAATAAATTGGGGTTGTAATGGGGTCAAGGCAGGGCAGCAGCCTCAACTTAAATTCACTGAAGTCACTGGTGAATTACCAGGCTTGGAGGAATCTGATCATTATTCACCTCAGCCAAATTTTTAAGTCTCATTCTTACCCCCTCACTAGAGTGCTGCAGTGGGTTAGGCTGCCTACTTCACCACACCTCTGTGTGACTGGTGTTCTCAGTGTCATTCCCATGTCATGTTGTACTATTAGGCAGGTTGTCACCCTTTTCTCCCTATCCCACACACCTGCATCAGTGTGAGTGCTGTTTCAAATCTGTTTCTCCTCACTGTTTCATATAGTTAAAACAGGTTACTTCTGTGGGGTCATTTCTTCCTAGCTTGTGAATGTCTTCAGAGCTCATAACTGAGACAGGTCTTTAATGTGAAGTTAGTTCAGCTCAGAAGCAATAAAAGCAGTATCCTGAAAAAAGGGAATGCATTAACATCTCTAGCTTTTTGGATACCAGCAAATTTCTGTATACCAAACCAGCTCTTGCTGAACTGCTTCTGAAGTGCCATGTTTTGGCACAAACACAACAGACTCTGCATCCCTATACCAACTTGGGTGCCTTGCATGTTGCTTGACCTTCAGGCATAGGTGTTTTTACTTTGATGTATTTGGGTTCAACTGACTTGTGCTCCATAGGAGATATAAGAATAAAAAACCAGCTGAGGCCACATCTGTTTTCAGCATAGCACCTTAGTCACAAGGTGTCGGTTCCTTTTTGCACCTTTCTTCCTACTGCATTGTGTTCTGGAGCCTAAGAGATTGTCTCTTCATAGCCAGGTAGTTCAGTTAATGTTCATGTGCTCCCTATTTAACTGAATACACTGCACAAAAATACATATTTTTCATCTTTGCTTTCCAAATCATTACGCTTCAAGAATCAGCTTCTATTTGCACTGGTAACAAAACAACCCCCCAAGTTGGCCACTGCCAAGTTATCAAAGTCCTTCTCCCATAAAACTATCTGTATATTGCTATTCAGCAACCTTAAGAAACCATGTGACATCCTCCCTCCTCAATTACCGTCTACCAGAAGTTGGCTCCCCTATGTAAAATGAGACCTTTCGACCATTTGAGGTTTATCTTACAATTAGCCAATAGTGAGATTCCTCCTTGACCCTGCAACAAGTCATGAAACTGCCAAGAGAGAGTTATGTGCTTCAAGAAGGCATAACTCATATCGTTAATAGTAATTAAACCTGTGGAAGTTAGAAATCAGTTAAAGACAAAAAAGCTATCTAGCAGCCACTGCAGCTGCACTTTTTGCAAATCCATCATTTGGAAAAGGATAAGCATCCAAGGAAAAACAAATGCCTTTTGCTTGAATGCACACGATTTCCAATACAGCAGTGGTTGCCTTGAAAATCACAGCTGTAAATTATTTAAATTGCTTTATTCAAAGCATGAATTAGGGATGACACTGTGTAGGGGATTTTGTCTTGGGTTTTATGTTTGGTTTTTTAGCTGTTTATTGTTTGGTTTGGAGGGTGTTTGGTTTGTTTTTTTGTTTGTTTTGGGTGGGGTTTTATTTTGTTTTCTTTAAATCATACTTGCAAAGTTCCCTTTCTGAGTGACCCAGCAGAGATTATCGGAAGAGAAGGTTTTCCAGACTTCTAAAATCAATTAGATACAGGATTGAGTGAGCACAGCCCTGGGCTCAGAAGGGATATGCAAAATTCAAGCCTGAGTTTTCAATTTGCAGCTGAAATTAAGTGTGAAACTTTGCACTGAGGTTTTTTGAGTCCCATATTAGAATTGCTGTCAGAAGTTTTTCCTGTGGCAGTAACTGAGGAACTTGGAGCAAGCAAAGCAAGTGCAGTATTGCTCTAGCCAAACAAAACTAGAGAAAGCAGGGCTTGGCACAAAACCCATTTACTGCTTGATTGAAGTGGGGGAGGTGAGTGGGTGGAATTAAGCTCATGACTGATAAAACCGTGCCCATTACCTTTATTTATTTTATGTTAGTGAAGAAAAGGATGGAAGAGGAGGAAGAACAAGAGATCAAGAATAAAGACTTGAACCTGAGTTGTCTTTGTCTAGAGTGAGTGCCAAGGTCAACTGGTTTCTTTGGCATCTTTATTAAAAAAGAAATCTTTAAAAACCAGTTCCATTTTATATAAAGATATATACATCAGAGATCTAATGTCCAAGGTAAATGAGTATTCCGTGGCAAGTGGGCTGTGGGAGCATTTCACACTGAGGCAAAATGTATCTTGGCTGTTTATACAGAATAAAAGACCCACAGTAAAAGAAATGGAGCAGCACACTAGCAAGCTCATCTAGCTGATACACTGGCAATAAAGTGAATTCTGTGGAAAGAGTCCCTTTTGACCATAAAAAGGGGAATTGAAACTTGCTCATGTAATGGAAGTGCCTCAAGCGCTGGACTTCTGTCACTATTTTTTTTTTGCTATGCCTCTCATTTGATCTCTCTGGTTGTTTATTCTATATATATACATTTTTTTTTTTTCCTAAATGGTAATTCCATGTTTTTTTTGTTGCAACTTCTCTGTGCGTGGTACTGTTCCCTGAAAAGTTTTGCTCTTCATATATCAACAGTTTCTGACAAATAATTTCATTAGAAAACCCCTATCAAGCTGTAATTGGCACACTGCATCCCAGAGTGCTTCTGTATAGAGAGAATTAACATTGCTATGCTCTACTCCTTACAGTCCTCAACTCTAATTAAAGATGATTTGCCATCTGTGAAACAGTTGCAGCAAGAAACATGAAAGCAACTCCAGTTACAGTATAATCACTTCTAGCCTAAATGTTCCTTTAATGTTTGTTTTTGTCTCCAGATAATTTGGAAATAAAATTCTTGGTAAAAACACTTGTTGGGAACAGCCACTTCTGCAGTGTCTGGATTACTGGCCTGTGTTATTCAGGCAGTCAGATTAGATGGTCATAGTGCTGCCTTCTGGTCATAAGACCTATTTAATATTTATCCTCTTCCTTACCCTTTTCCTTTACTCCTTTCAAAAGAAATGCAGACTTTGACTCTGCAAGAGCTTTATGTAGACCATCTTTGTCATTTTCTCCTTCCATCCCCCCTTTTTTTTTTTAATCTGTTTTCAACTACCACTCATCAGAAACTCTCTGGGATAACAACATGTGTAGTGGAAATCTGCCTCAGGAGAGTAGGCTTAACTACAGCAGGTCTAAAATCACAGTGTACTCAACTATTTATAGGAAAGGCCTATAGAACTGATATGAATGGTAAAGCAAGTTGGTTAGATGTTGCTAAGATGATACAGTTGTTTCTTGTCATTTTAAGAAAACAAAAAAAAACCCAAAGACCAAGAAACAAAACAAACAAAAACCCAAACAAAAACCAAAAAACAACCCTAACAAGGATTTAATAAGGACTATAGCTTCTGATAGAGATTTGTTGAGGAAAAATATCCTCTTTCATTTTGGAGGATGCTTTAAAATGTTGCAGAAAAGTAGAGCTTTTTTTTATGATGGTGTCCAGCACCTGCTATTGTCCAGCAGATGTTGTTGAGGAGGGTACCTGTTTCTTATTTACAAAAAAGGATAGTGGATGTTTTTACTGGATATGTTTCTCCCCACTGTCCAATGCAGTCTTTATTGCATCTGCTGTATGTATGTTGAGTGGCATGAAGGAACCTTCCTCAACCATCAGCCATTGGAGATGGAAAAATTATAGCTCTGTTCCACAAGTAGGTCTGTAACGTTTCCTGGAGAATATTATGCCCTCACTTGATTTACCATACAGTCATAGATCTTCACCTATGATAAAACTGCAAAGCCAGGTTTATGAATTTTTCAAATGCACCTATGCTCTGAGAGATAGGATTTGGACTAGACTAGCACAGCTATATCCTCAGAGCCATGATTTTGCCTTGCACAGATTCACTAGAAGGGCTTCTACCTTTGGCTTGTACTGACAACAATCATATCAGCTGGCTGTATGGTATATTTTGGCAGAGCAGAACAAGTAGATAAAAAAACCTGAAAACACTCATGACACCGAGGGATAGATGAAATCACCAGGACAATTGAGTCATATTAATAGCAGAATATAACATTTAAAAAATCCACAGGCCACTTTGGCTGCCGTGTTTATGTCCTATGCTTTAAAATATGAAGGTTAAAAAACCCAGAGGCTTATACTGCTCAAAATATCAGCTTTAAATACTTGTTTAGGGCCACCAAATCTCCTCTAGAAATAAATGGTGAAAAGGCATTAGTGTGAAAGTTGAGACATGGAGTGTTTACAGACCTTGTTCCCCTGGGGCTGATCAAAAGTATTGATGGAAAGGTGGTGAGTGGAATGCCCATTGAACTGCTAATCTGTACCTCAGCGATGGTTAGTACCAATGGTTAATCGACTTACTGGGTTACCCAGGTATCTGGGTTACCAAGCAACCACATAAGTCTCATTTTATACCTTAAGAAAAACAAATCTAATATGCAGTAGAACTGGAGCTGCAGAGGAAAGATGAGAGGCTGCATGAAAGAGAGTTGAGGACAACATGTACTGTAGGACTCATGGGGGAAAGTAGTGAGTAAGAAGTTAGTGAGGTCTATGGCTATTGGAAGTAATAATTGAGGCTTCTCAAGTAGACAGTGGAGAAGGTGGCAGGAGGTGGCCTCTTCAGATAGTGTGGGTGCATGTTTGTGATTGATTGATCCATTTGGAGAGAGATCTCTTAGCAGGGCTTACCTCCCTGGTCCTTGCTTAGATGGGAAAAGTGAAGTGCAGTCTCCTGGGGTCACAGCTAAGGCTGTCATGTTGATTGGGGTTTGGACTTGTAAACCTGTGTCTAGTTCCCCGTTTCGTGTAAATTATTTCTATGATAACAAGCAAGCCATCTAGCCTCCCTGTTTGTCATTTCCCTACCTACAATAAATGGGTAAAGTCTCTGTATTATCTCAGCATGGACTTATATAGAACGGCAGAATTTTTCCAGCAGCATTAGCAGATAAACTTGGAAGAAGATACACTGGATGTAATGGAGAATAGATACTCTTGTACTGGGGAAAATTATTGTCTTTTAGAAAGCAAATTTAATTTCAGAAGTCTGCAAAGGAAATTATGATATTTAAAGCCAAAGCAGAGATTTTACATTTTCCCTCTCCCTGATTCATCTTGATTCCCTGCAAATTGTGGTTTCTTTTTTTTTTTTTCTAAATTGGCTGTTTACTTGCTTGGTATTAATGTCTTACTGAAGGCTCACCATACCTTAATTCTTATTTGCTTTGATATGGCTCTAAATGATAACATCACATCCTGTGTTAATTTCACTTGGAAAGAAAAATGTTTTATGGTTCCATTCTGTAATTTGCAGAATAAAATACAGATATTCTAGCGGGTGATAAGAACATTTAATGCCTTACTGCTAGGCTCAGCAAGCTGAAATATCAACTCATACTGTACAAGAAAGTTCAGAGAGGAGTTCCAGAACTAGTCCTGTCTTTGTTGCAGTGTACCGCAAGGGTAAAAACTGGCTGGAGGCCTACAAATGTGGTGGCCACAGTAGTGCAGTAGGTGTCTTCACTGATAAGTTCTGCCTTGCATTTACCACTTTGCCCACGTGTTTGATTTTTCAGGTAGCGTTGACTTTCTGTAGGGATAAATGTATGTATGCAAGGAAACAACTCTATAAAGGGAGACTAAAGCTGGGATATGGTTCTCTACAGACCTGGGATCAGGGACCCAGAGGCACTGAACTCCCAATATGGTGTGTGTTGCAGAGCACAGTGCCTAGTGGAAGCCAAAGTGCTGCCACCAGTGCTGCAGTACCTATGAGCCTTGCCTTACTCAGAGAGCTGTAACAGGCATTTCTCTCAGAATGAAGATTTATTATTTTACCTGGCCAGAATCCACAGCTTTGAATGCTCTGTTCACATTTGTTTAAAAGGCTGATGACACACAAAGGGAGTGTTTTCTTGCCCATTAAGGTGGCTTTTCTAAAAATACTGCATATTCAGTGGCATTTAATGATATATACCCAGCTGCTTGTATGTCCAATGTAAAATGAGTTTAGTGTTTTGATTAATGGCAGAAGAGCCATCTGTATACTTTAAAATAAAATGACAAAATAATTTAGGATTTTTTTTTCTAGCAGTCACATGGTATTAAAAATGCTTTGTGGATGAACTATTTTAAGCTATAAAATATTCTGTTTGTTTTTTCTGACTACTGAGATAACAACAAAATATTCTGTCTACCCATATCCAGTCTTCATTAGCTGCTGGAAGATGTAAAACTGATTCAAACTTCTTGGAACTTCAGCTCAAAACAGGCATAATTTATAATGCTTTGGATGGGAAATTTCTGAGAAAGGAACTAAGTTTAATAATAAGAGCTTTTGTTGGAGTTTTTTTTTTTTTTGTGGTTGTGTGGGGTTCATTTTAGGGTGGGTGTTGTTTAGAATATATACTTTGAATTAATTGCTGTTAGTGACTATGTTACCTTTCTTTGGTTTTGTTTCCTTCTATATACATAGACATCTTGCTTACAGCTGAGCTGTTGGTGCTATTAAGCACCAGCAATAAGGCTAATTTATTACAGGAAGACCTTGATGCCATTTGGGAATACAATTGTGTTTCACTATGTGCTGTATAAACAGACTGAGACAGTCAATGGCTGAAGACTTCACCGTTTAAATATGCCAGAAAGCAAAGCAGTGGATTGTAATAAACAAGCAAAATAAACATTACATAGGGGGAGCAGGGCTTGATTTTTTATTTGGTTTATTTAATTTATTTGATTTACTTAATTTGTTTAAATTTTAAGTAGATGGTGCTTAGTAAAAATGAAAGGAGATCATTGATTAGGAAAACAAACAATGGAGAAAACTTAGCAAGGGAAGCACAGAAGCAAACCCAGCAGGGAGTAGGAGAAAAGAGAAATAAGGGAAGTAGATGTACTAAGGGCTAAAGTGAAGTCTCAAAGAGGAAGTTGGAAGAAAATACATGGATTGCAAACAAGCAAAATTCCTGAAGACATCATGAACATATGGTACTATCACTTAGCTTTGCATGCTTCTGTCTCCAGTTCACATGTTCTTTTTGTTTGTAAAGGCCAGTTGATATTTCTAATGCCAACTTGCTTCACAGTGCCCATTCTGACAGAAGGTTGAGGCCAGCCCTGTACTGCTCAAGTAATCTTTCTTTGCTAGGCCAGTGCTTCTATGTTCTTGGCAGTTTGCAAAGTTTAAAGATAACTGTGGGGTTTTCTATGAAATATGAAAGACCAGACTAGCATAATTTGATCTTAACAGCAGGAACACAAGAGGAGCTTAAACTCACTTCTGTTATCCTCACTTCAATGAGGATTTTGATACCTGCAAATTGTTCTAGTAGAGGAAAGCAAAGGAAACTGTGCTCATCTGTTTTCCATCATGTCTCCTATTTCAATGGTTATCTTCCATGCCTCTCTTGTTAAAAATTTGGCCATAACAACATGAAAACTAGATGTATCCTTTGACATTGATAACTGTTCAACTAGGAGGTAGTTGGTGCCTGTATTAATATGCACTTGAATTTTCGGGGAAGTTGTTTCTATAAAGTGGTTTTAGAGAGGAAATCTTAATCTGGAGTCCAGTTTCTCACATTGCTAGTTTTTAATGAAGTTGAGCCTGTGTCATCTGCCATGATGATTATGTGGAGAACTTTCATGTTGCTATTCACGTATTAACTGATACATAAGTTGTTTTATACTGGATAATCACCTTGAGGCATTTCTTTACTGATTCCAATTAAGAAGACATAAGTTACCTTTTGCTGTAGTCACTGCATCATTGTTTTTACTCTTTTAAGAAAAACATTAGAAAAATGTTAAATACACTTTCTGTCACAAGCCTGAAATATCAAGCCAGTACCTTAAAATGCAAGAACAATCCATTAAAGATTGTCTACAACATGAAACAACTGTTCAAATTTGTTGCCAAAAGCAGTTTATCAGATTAAGATAGCTTATTGGCCCTCCTAACATTTGTGCTTCCAACTTTTTCTGGTCTGTGTTTTGCTGTGTGGGATGCTTTTGTGTCACTGTTTTAAGAGTATGACCTTTAGTTATAAGAACTAATTAGGTTTCTGTTATGAAAAGAACTCTAGGAAATTGTAGCTTCATTTTCACTATGTCATTTCTAGCATAAAGTCTCCCATGCAGCTGAAACTATCAGTTTCCTAGAGTCTAAAGCAGTACTTTTGAATCTTCCTTTGCCTCTAAGTAAGGATGTTTATTACCGGCCTGCTATAAAGGCAGAGGGTCCATTTCTACCCCAGAGATCTTTAGTAATTGCATAGCTACCCCTGCGATGTTGTGAAAATGAATTTCTGTTTGTAGATGGAATGGAGATGATCAGATGAAATGCTCTGAATAAGTACAAGGTGTAATTATTAGCCAGAGCTTAACAAGGATTTCTGATTAGCATGCTGCCTGTGTACACAGTTTTTAATTTAGAGTTAAAATGGAGTGATAGCTGAGTGTCCCATTTCACTACATGCTATTTTTCTACTTGCCCTGAAACTAGTCTTGGAACATTTGAGATTGTTGTCTTCAATTTGTTGCAGCTCGGACTAAAACTCTCAAATGAGGCTGCTTTGTTGATAAAACACTGTTTATTTAAATCTTAAAAATAGGCAGAAAGGAACCATTTGATTTCAACAGCTGCTTTTACAAGGCTGTCTTGGCAAGAAGCAGTCATTTATTCAACCATCAATACAGAATTATCATGGCAAGCAATATAACTAAAAAGTTTATTCAGGTTCTCTGAAGAAATGAGTATTTGAAAGCAAATCGTTAAATCTGGCATTCATGTACACTATAGTACACATTAGATGAATCTATTTCTTGATTAAATTAGCAGTTCTTCATTTTCTGAGAAGTTTCACTGTCTTGCAGTAACTGAGTGTCTACTTCCTAATTGTTGTTGGTATTTGACCACCCCAGGAAGAGGTTTTACGGCATACTTCACCTGACAGTGGTCAAGTTAGAAATACTTACGTTGAGGAGTTCTTATTCAAAGAGCTATACCAATATTTCTTGTGACTATCAGTGCTCCAAGTGTCACTATGGATGCAATTTATGCACTTCATATTTTAAAGGAGATTAAGATAATAAAATTCAGCAGGTAACATGTACAATTTCACTGACATGAATATCATGATCATATGTGTACATCTATATTGTCTCACACTGAGTTGTTGCTCAGTGTATTCATTCAAGATTTGTGAAATATTTTAATGAGAATAAGAACTCAATGTACCTTTCTGCTCCCAGTCAGAACTGACATCCAGAAAATTCTGCTTAAATGTCTACAAGTTCACAGGTCTTCTAGTTAAGCTGCTTTTTACTCATTACTTGAGAAGAAAAAAGTTCTCTTTCAATACAGATGAATAGGGGTTAGACAGAACAAAAAAATGTTAAAAAATAAAATGAAAGGGTAATTTAAGGGTTCATAGTGTCTAAGAGACTTTGCTAGATCTTTGCTAGGTTTTCACAGTGTTTATCAAATTCAGAATGTTATCTTATTTGCATCTCATTTGCTTGAAACCTGTCTGATTTCATGCTTATATTTTATCTGATAAAATGCTTATATTTCAAGCATCTTCTTTGCTTTAAACCTGTCTGATTTCCATTCATAAGGTGCAGCTCTTTCTAATGCTTTTTATTCGTATATAAGTTCAAGCAGTTCTAATATACTAGAGATGAAGGGAGGCGATGAGAAGAGCATCCTGACAAACCTTTAGGCCTTGTCATAGCTTATAAAAAGTGAAAAGAATATTCCTGTGAAGGTTTTCTCAAGGATGGTGAGAGCCAAAACACAGCTAATGCTGCCAGAAGAGCTATAAATAGAGCCTCTCTTCTCTCCCTAGTGCCAGCTAAATGCTAGATTTGCAATCATGGCATTTACAGTCCAGCTCTGTTCAAACAAGATTCTGTGCCAAACAGTAGGCAAACAAAGCAAGCAAGTGAGATTCTTCAGATATTAGCACAGGGGATGTAGAAAATTAGATGATGAATTCATTACAAGCACAGAGTCTTTGTGGATGAAGTAAACATTACTGATCAGTCAGATCCCTTTCTATCTTTCCTGGTACATAAACTGGCATCAGCAGGCATGTTACAAAGGCTTTATATTTGGCCTTTAGTTTAATCAGGCATAGACAGAGGAAAGGTATGCATTTTTCAGTCAGCTGAAGACCTGTTAATCACAAATTTGTCTGCATAAGCTCTGAGGAGCCAGCACGTCATTATAAGCTGATAATAATAATTAAAAAATCATATTCATTGTTCTCCCTTTTACCACTTTGCCTTACAATGTGCGATTCAGTACTCTGTCATTCTTCAAGAGAGAAGCAAATATTAGCAGATAACTCTCAGAGCAAAGAATCTGTAGTCCTGGGTATATGCTGCTGATTTCCCTAATGTATCTGAGTTTTCTTTGCTGAACTGAAACACTAAAACTTTGTGAATCAAAAGTTAATGAGGGTTGAAGGAGTTTTGTTGTCATTGGGGTTACTATATCAAGTCAGAAGAGTTCTGGATTTATATGTTGGAATTTGTTTTTTTTTCTGTAGGTGTGCATCTATGTATGTGACTGACTTTTACTGGCTACTTGCATGAGATAATGGCCCTTATGCTTGCAAGCTTACAGCATAAAGGAGAGGGAGAAGGAAAAGAAGGAAACATACCAAATGCAAGGGAAGCTCAAAGTCAGAGCAGATGAAAACATTCAATAAACTTCACTTCCAAAACAGCAAACATCTTCCTGTTACCAAATCTTTGTTGCAATAGCAACTTTAGAGGAGAAAGCAAGAAGGCAATCTAGAAATCTATTAGCTCTGCCTAAACAGTCTTTGAAGAATTAAACCCTTCTATTTACAAGCTTGAAAACAAGACAACCTTCTTTGCAGCCCTGCATATACAGCTAGTAGTCCTGAGTCCTGTTTACTGTTTATGATGCCCCGGCTACCAGATTTACTCTTTGCTTTTAAGTTGGTATAAAGTGAATGCACATTTTTTTTTTTAATTAAAAGCTATCAACAGACAAAAAGAAGCAAAGCTGAGCTTGCTTGCACCAAGGTTTGACTTTGTAGGACTTGCAAAAGAAAACATACTATATTTAAAACTATCCACAGATGATTAAGAGCCTACATGACAGATGTGCTAAATAAATTGCTGTCTTGTGTAAAGCTGAGGTTAGCGTCTGCATTAGGTGTAAATACTGTCAGTAGGAGCTTGTTAACACCTCAAAGACAAAAAGCCTGTATGTCCTGGAAGCAGCAGAATTGCAACTGTGAATGTGCTGGTTTGCCCTTGGGGTGGAGGGTAGAGGAAGGGAGCTATGCACAGCTATATTACTCCCAAGGTTTTATCCCACATCAGAAACTAATCTAATTATTTGACAGCAGTAATATAGTCAAATAGTCAAATTTTCCTGCCCATCTGGATACCGGTTTTATATCATAAATTTCAAACTTCCATTCTTTCTTGCTTCTGAAGCAATTTTCAAAGCTTTTTGACTTTGTTAAACCTTTCTGAGTTCATTCTTTTAGCATGGCTGTACCATTTTCTCTGAGCTGTTGCCATTTAAGGGGGATTGCTATTATATCCTAAAATGTTTTGCTGGGGCTTTATCTGCGGGGTGGGGGTAAATATAGGAGCTAACTATTTTTGTCTCCTTATGTGCAGTTAAAACAGCCTTCTGCTTCCCATAGGTTAAAGAGCTTATCTGCTACAGAGCTGGGAGCATCTGTTTTCATTGTAATGAAGTTGCACCTACAACCACAGTAATTAAATGGAAGATGTGAGGTGATAATGGAGTGAGTCAGTCACCCAGCCCACAGTGTGTGAAATCTGGCTACAGCCTGTTCCTATAGTCTACAGTAAGAGCTACTAATTCATACTCCAAGGGATATACAGCATACTGTGGTGAATTAGAAGTTCTTTACACCTTCTTACTTTTCCTTCAGTACTAGAGTGTTAGTCCTAAGCCTTGTCTTTTCTGGGTTAGACATTAGAATACATTAAGTCTTCCAATCTCCATCTCTCTCTCCCTCAATTCTCTGCACCATTGGTGATTTTTAGAATAGCTGATTATAGAATCATAAAATAGTTAGGGTTGGAAAGGACCTTAAGATCATCTAGTTCCAACTCCCCTGCCACAGGCAGGGACACCTCCCACTAA